>JAGFNQ010003487.1:166252-319802 GCA_024364735.1 Boesenbergia rotunda
ATCATTTGAGCTACTAAAATCCATGTTTGATCTATGTTTTTCTTGTCAAAATTGTGAAATTGCCCTAGGTTTTAGAACTTACCTTTATTTTGGACTTAATTGCAAATATGCAAATTTTTGGATTAATTTGGCCACTAAATTCTTGATCTATTTTTGTAGGCATCAAAGTTCAAGGATCTAGGGCATATTGGGTCAAACTCGAGTCGGAATTGACCCAGATCAGATTACCAAGATTACGATTAAATCTGGGCCGTTCGATTCGAAAGCGGCTAGATCGGAGCCATCCGGGATGATCTGAAGCAATCCAAGCTAAAGCTAGGGTTGATCAAGCACCCTGATCAAGATCTGAAGATTTCATCCCAATCAGAGCAAGATCAACCGTTGGATCAAGCTTGGAGGGCTCTAGATCATCCATTCACAGATAGAGTTGATCTTGACCATCCGTTGCATATCTGGAGGATCCGAGCTACCACAAGGCAGATCCTGAACCCAGATCTTCATCATCAAAGTTTGGCTCAAATCGGACTAAGATCAGCCGTTGGATTGAAGCAAATCAATCACAGCCGTCCGTTGGTCAATACTTAAGGAAATTTTTCCGCAGCCTAAGCCTTGTCGCGTCTTCAGCCCGCCTCCACTGTTCTTCGTGTTTCTTCATCAGTTCTTCATCAATTTCGAAAATTCTTGTTTCCATGAAGGCGTGACCACCTCATCTTCCAATCCAGATCGAGAATCGAGTCTTTGGTGATCAAGGTTTGAAGAATTCTGCTCAAATTGCGCTGGAACAGGGGATTTCTTGAGGGTTTCGGGAATCCTCAGTCCGATCACTTCCTTCTCAACCACAGTCCATTTCCAAGCTTCCAAATCACTTGTAGGGGTTCTCAAGTGATCTTAGAAGTTTCCCAAATCGTCCTCGCAGCTCCACCAATTGAGAACGAAGAAATCGGATGGAAAGTTTCAGCAAGCGCAGATTTGATGCAAATTCAATTTCAGAATTGATTGTCCACTGATTTGCTGAGCCTAGGGGTTTCGAAGCCGGTTCTTGATTGACAACCAAGAGTTTCTCGAGCTGAAGGAAGGAGTTGAGGAGTAGATTAGACTTTTAATTTCCAAGTTATAGCTGTAGTTTCAACTTTTGCACTGTTTTGTTCTGAAATTTCTGTTCAGCTACTGTAAATTTCGATTTCTAGTTGTTAGCCATAATTTAGCTTCAGATCTGCAAGTAGAGTAATTTAGGAACTTGTTTGTGAATTCATAGATCAAATTTCAGTTCATTTAGTTTAATTAGCTAGCGTGCCATCTTCAAGTGTTGTGTGCCAAGTTTGATTCAGTTTGTTTTTCTTTCCTTTGTTGCTGCACTTGTTTCGAATTTCTGAGTTTCTTAGCTGTTAATTCCTGCTCTATGTTTGATAGATAGTTTGTTTGGTTTAGAATAGCACTTGTTTAAAGATTTGAGCATCAATTTCATTGTTGTGTGCATCTAAAATCCCAAAGCCAAATCTGTTTTCTGTTCATCATTCTGAAAATTCTGCTTCTTTTAAGTTCTGATTTCAGTTTTAACTCTTCACCTCAGTCTTGCTCAGTTCTCTCTTAATACCTTGTTTCCCAATGAAACCAACTAGCTTGAGAAATGGAACCGAAACTCACTGATTTTTATAAAGTTGGTTTTAGTTTTTGGCACTAAAAGTTGCCTTGCGTGCCAATTGAATAGAATTGAACTTATGCATTTTAATTCATCTCGTTTCTTTGTGGCATCTGATTGGATTGAAATCAATAAGTTGCATTCATTCATCTCGAATTTCCCTTGCATTTGTGGTTTCAAAACTGTGGTGAGTTTGAGTTAACATGGGTACTTTGTTTAATTTCCGAAAGGCATAAATAGAAATTGCTTGAAGATTGAGTTGCTTCAGATAACTTCGATCACACCATCTATTTCTTTGCATCAGAATTTATTGTGCATTCAAATTTAGGCTTGCTTTTCCAAACTTCGGTACATCTTATAGCTTGACTCGGTTTCCATTGGTGGAAGTATCAGTTGCCAACTTTTTGCTTAGTTCCATTGTTTACTGCCCTTTATTTCCCTTTCAATTTCATTTCAATTACAAACCAAAATCCATTCCCTTATTTCGAAACCCAAAACAAAAACGATACATAAACACAAGTTTGAATCAAACTAGACAACTATCCCTGAGAAAAATACGACCTGTGGCCCCTTTGCTATATTCTTATATTTTTGCTTGTAAAAGGGTTTCCAGTTATTCATTTACATCTAAATTTGAGACCCACTTTCGTGACACATAGTTTGGGTCCGTCAAATTTTTGGCGCCGTTGCCGGGGAACTGTTAGTTGACTTGTTTGATTTTAGCTTGCGCACTTATTTCATATCATTCTTGATTTGTTTCTGTGCTTATTGTCATATCTTTTGATTTTATTTTATTTGTTTTATCTTTTTATTCACTTTTACTGCGATTTGTTCTGTTTTTATGACCAGGTCTCTAGGTGCTGAATTAGAAGATTTCGATCCTGAGATTGAGAGGACCTTCAGAGTCAGGAGGAGCCAGGCCATTCTTTCTGAGACTACAGATATACCTCCACTTCAGACTATCAGCACTCACTCAGGCATTGACATGGCAGACCACCAGAGAACCATGAAGGAGCTCGCAGCACCAGATGCTGCATTTCAGTACTCCAGCATAGCATATCCAGAGCTAGGGGGGAGTTTTGAGCTCAAATCGGGACTTATCAATTTGTTGCCAAAATTTCAGGGTTTATCTGGGGAGGATCCAAACAGACATTTGCACGAGTTCCATGTGGTGTGCTCTACTATGAAGCCTCAGGGCGTTTCTGAAGAAGACATTAAGTTAAGAGCATTTCCTTTTACGTTGACTGGAGCTGCTAAAGATTGGTTGTATTATTTGCCCACTGGACATGTTGCTAGTTGGATTGAAATGAAGAGAGCATTTTTAGAGAAATTTTTCCAGCATCAAGGACCGCCATTATCAGGAAAAGTATCTGTGGATTCAACAAGTGGTTGGAGAGTCCCTTTATGATTACTGGGAGAGGTTCAAAAGTTATGCTCTAGCTGTCCTCAACATCAAATTAGTGAGCAACTTCTTGTGCAATACTTTTATGAAGGTTTATTACCTATGGATAGGAGCATGATTGATGCGGCGGCAGGGGAGCCTTGGTGAATAAAACTCCGAGCAAGCTAGAGTCTCATTTCTAACATGGCGGAGAATACTCAACAATTTGGGAGTAGAGCACTCACTACAAGAGGGGTTCATGAAGCTCAAGTGTCGCCTAGTGAACAAAAAGAAAGCAAAAGCCTTTGTTGGAGAACAAACTGACGGAGTTGCATCTTTAGTGACGCAAATGGCAGCGAACAATGTGAACCAAGCCTCAAATTCAACAACAACTTCATTTCCAAATCAAGTCACAAGAGTATGTAGCATTTGTTCAGCCAAGAACATTATTCAGACCATTGTCCAAATCTTCAACAAGATGAATCGGTGCGGCCTTGGCTAGAGCTCCATTCCAACAAAGAAATGACCCCTACTCATCTACCTACAACCCGGGTTGGAGGACCACCCAAATTTGAAGTATGGTAACTCTTTTTACCAACAACCGCCTCCAATCATCAATTCAGCCAAAATCATACCCTCATTTCAGAGTGCACAGCAGCGAAAACTATGGTTTTCAGTCACAAATCCCAATTTCCAGCAACCACAGCCGCTTTCACAGAATTTCCCGCAAGGATTCCAGCAAATTCAGCATGCCACCAGCAATCACAACAGCCATATCAAATTTTCAGCCCTTCAAAATTTCCAGCAAGTTTTCAGCCCATTCCAGTCAATCAATTCCAGGTTCACAGCCCAGATCAAGGTTTCAGAGTTCCAACCAGCAAATCAGCCTCAAATGCAGAATTTTCAGCAAAGCAATCAAAATTTTCAGCAGCCTTCTTCCACCTTTTCAGCCCCAACAAATCATACGCAGCTATGGGGCTCAAGTGGAGGAATTCAGCATCACCAAATGATGGAAAGCTACAGCAGTGTACAAACACAACAACAACAACAAGCTTGGCAACAACAACAAGCTTGGCAACAACAACAACAACAAGCTTGGCAACAAAACATTGAGAGGCAAATAGGGCAATTGGCGAGTGGGATCAATCACAATCAAGCTCAAGGATCAAATCAACTTCCTTCCCAAACTGTTCCTAATCCCAAAGGGAATGTGAGTGCTATATATTTGAGGAGTGGGAAGGTCACCTCAAGTCCAAAGAGTCCAAGAGCAGAATTTTCAGGAAACCGGACAGCTTCTCCAATTCCGGCCCAAAACCACACTGAAATGAGTTCAAATTCAGCTGATTCCACCTCTAGCCCGTTCCCAACTCAGTCCTCGTGCAACCCTCCAAATTTGGTGGCAAACGGAGAAGGAATCAGTGCCGAGACGCAAGGGACAGCAGCCACTACGCAGGGGACAGCACAGCAGAATTCAGCCTCTCCACTACCGGCCAAAGAAGATGATTTTAGGGTTCCTTTACCTTTTCCACAGGGGAGAACTCCAACCAAAAGACAAGGGGAGAAGGAGAAGGCTAAGGAATTTAATGAACTAGTGGAGCTTTTCAGCAAAGTGGAGATCAATATACCTTTGTTGACCATGATCAAAAGAGTTCCAAAGTATGCTAAGTTTTTGAAGGATCTTTGTGTTAACAAAAGGAAGCTTAAGGAAAATGAATTGGTCAGCATTGGGAAAAATGTTTCTTCGCTTATCCATGCCCTACCTCAGAAATGTGAAGACCCTGGGATGTTTACTGTTTCTTGTGAGATTGGGAGCACCATATTTCACGATGCTATGTTAGACTTAGGAGCTTCTATAAATGTGATGCCCAGGTCAGTCTTTCAGATGCTCGGCATAGGCCCTTTACAGCCCACTGGCGTGATGATACAGCTAGCAGACAGGAGCCAGACACGCCCAGCAGGTATGATTGAAGATGTTTTGGTGAAGGTAAAGGAGCTGATATTTCCTGCTGATTTCTATATTTTGGATATGGAGGGAGATTACTTGGCACACCGTTCTCCACTGATTTTAGGCAGACCGTTTCTGAAGACGGCCAGAACAAAGATTGATGTATATGCCGGTACACTTTCCATGGAGATTGGAGATACGGTTATTCAGTTTGGCCTCTTCGATGCTATGAAGCAACCGAGAGAGGATCACTCCATCAGGAGCATGGACATTATCAAGAAGCTGGAACAGACAGAGATAGAGGCTGAGGGATTTTTACCCGATTTTTCTGGAAGAGCTACAGATTCAGAGAAGGCTGAGAGAGTACTGACTGATGATACTGAGGATTTTTCAGAAGATATTTCAGACACACTTCCAGTTGGAGAGTTTATTCTAGGTGTAGGGGATTGCACAGAGCCCCAAGGATCACCTATTTCTGTTGAGATTCAAAGTGTAGGGGATTGCACAGAGCCCCAAGGATCACTTATACCAGTTGAGCGCCTATTAGAACTTGAACCTGATACGGACTCTATACTTGACCAGGAGGGAGCTATGGACACATCTATCATTGTGGAACCTCCAGGTATTTTTCAGCGCGATCAGGTAAGTATTTCTTTTATTTTTTTGGAAACATCAAAAGAGGTACCAAAAGTTGATTTTATTGGCTGCGATACACTTCTTGATTTGGCATGTGTGGGAAATAATTGGGAAAATTTCATTGGAACATCCAAAATAGATTTCATTGATTATGATGAGTGTCTTGATGCATTTCGGGTAGATATTCATTGTAAAAAATTCTTTGAGATGCCTAAACTTGATTTTATTGGATGTGATTCATTTTTGGATAAATTGTATGCAAAAACTGATATTATTTTATTTCCTTCGTACCCTGCACGCTCTAGAGGGGTGGTACATTATTTTGCAGGGTCCAGGAGACTTCTGGAGTGGGAGCTTAATCTGAATAGACTGAAACCTCCTGAAATGTGTCCCAAAAAGAATAAAGAGGTTGCAGTTAAATCCAAGTGTGGGGGAGCGATGCACAGTGAAGTGGAACAAATGGAAGAAGCTCTTTCGCACACCCTGACTCCTCCACTACCACGGTGGAGGCTTTTTCTTGACAGACTCCGACCGCCAGAAATAAAAGGGAGTTTGATTTTTGTTGCCTTTTCCTTTATTGCATGTTTTCAATCTTAAAACGAGTTCTTGTTAATAAATAAGTGAATAGAGTAGCATGACATGAATAAAATCATTGTAAATATTATGTTTTGTATTTTCGCACTTCTTCTTGCATGATTAGGAATAAATGTATCCTTTAGGTTTTCTCCATAGCATTTTAGAGTCTTTTAGAAAATAAATTAAATTTGATTGTCAAGACTTAGAATTTAGTTCATGGATGAAATCTTGGATGCTTGAGTACGATTTTGCTTTTGAAATCTTAATTGAGGACTTGGGATGAATTATTTTTACCTAGTGAGATTAGCCTTATTTTGTGATACACACATGTTATTGTACTCTAGAACTTGCTTGGTTCTTTCAAAATCATATTTGATGGTTGGATCACATCTATAGGACTAATCATTTGTTTACCTTTCCAAGTCAATCTTGGAAAGCATGTCTATTCTATTTCCCTTCCTTATTGCTAATCTAACCCTAATTTTCTATGGATTTGTTTGCTTGGGTGTTTTCTTGATGCTATTTTGCCCGAGACGGACAAAGAATTAAGTGTGGGGGAGTGATTGGTGATTTGGAAGAAGTTTTCATCAATGATGCAATTGAAATCGAAAAAAAAAAAAGGGATTTTTGCCAAGTGGAGAGATAGGAGCTCTTTGCCAAGGAAACATCTATGAAGATATTTTTGGTCAGCAAGGTTTGAAGTTGAAATCATGGAAATCAAAATTCTGTGTTTAATTCTGATTCAAAGGCTGAAAAATTCATGTTTGAAGCTGTGAGAAAATCTGTTGCAATGCTGAATTTGAGCTGCTGAGTGGAAGCTGTGAAGAAGTTGAGCTAAGGCTGTAGAAATCAGAACACAAATTGCTGAAATTGCTGGAGAGATCAGAAACGAATTCTGAGTTGAAAATCTGGGAAAATGGCAGCTGTTTGTGCCAAATCAGAGGAAAGAAGGAAAGTCTGTGTAGTGGTGAGGCTAGAATCCAGCTGATTGCAAAAATCTGAACTGCATTGGAATTGTAGCTTCTGAAATGAAGAACTGAAAAGGGAATAGCTGTAAGTTGAAAGAAGCTGGCACAAGATGAAAGCATCGAAAAATTGCAGAGAGTTGCAGCTGCATAAAAGCTGTTAGCTAAATTCTGAGCAGGAATTTTCAGATCAAGAGCAGAATTTTAAAGGCTGACAAAAAGGCTGAAAGAAACTGAGTTAAAAAGCTGAGAAAAATGTAGATTGAAGCAAGGGAGAACTGTAACATGCCGAGCCTGACTTGGAGCTGTATTGAAGCTGAATTGACCACCAAATTGAAGCTGAAAAATTTGTGCCAAGGATTCGGCTGAAGCAAGCAAAGAAAATTCTGTACCAAACATTCTATTGGCACGCAAGGAAAGAAAAGAGAAACTTTAAGCCATCTTGGAGTGGGAATTTGGTTGGCAAGGCAAGCTGATCAAAGCTGCATGAAGCTGGGAAGAAGCTGAAACTTATCTGAAAAAAAAATTTGAATTGAGCTGGAATCTGAGAGCAGAAAGGAAACAAGCTGAGGTGAAGGCTGAAAGATAAAGAATGAGAACTGAAAACAAGCTGAAGACAGTTTGAATGAAATGATAAACTAAATTCTGGATTGGAGCAGGGAAATCTGTCTGATGCAAGAAAAAGAAAGGAAAATGAAGCAAATGAAGCTCACGGCAGTGACTTGGAGCAAGGTCTGAACAAGGCTATAAAGTAGTTGACAGGAGTGCTGAAATTGAGTTGCTGAGTGCTGATTTGCAATGCTGAATTTGAGCTGCCGAGTGTTGGAGCTGCACCATCTGAGAACAATCTGAATTTCAGCAGTGACGATCCGAAAATGTAACTATGGGCAGAAAAGAAGAGCTGAAATTTGGAGAAAAATCTGTGCAAGCCATTGCAACCATCACTGCTATTGCAGAAATCTGTATACTGATGAGGCTGAATCCAATTTACTGATCTGAAAACAAGCTGAGGTTGTAGCCGAACCAATCTGAACAGCAGTTATACAATCTGAAAACAAGCTGAATCTGTGAGCAAGAAATCTGAACTGCATTTTATTTGTAGTTGCCGAGTGCTCCACCAGGGAGCTACTGAATGGAACTTGATACAAGCTGGATTGAGTCACGGAAATGGATGAGTTGAAGCTGATATTTGATCCGAATTGAAGCATAAAGAGAGTTGCAAGCAACATGGCCACAACATATCTGAATTCTGAAGTTTCTGCACAAATTTGTACAAACTGGGGACAAAAATTGGTTTGACTCAAAATTAGGGAAGTCAAGAGCAGCCATCTGTGGTTATAGACTCTGAATTGAAGTGAATTGGAGGCTGATGAACTCGGAATTAAAGCTGAAAGGAAGTTCTGAGCTGAGTGGTAAAGCTAGCTGCTGAAATAATTGAGGCTGATTTCCAATCCGGATGGGATCAGTTTATAAGTAAATCTGAAGGCTGCAGTAAACCCGATTTCAATCACCTAAACTAACTTGGATGGTAGGGAAGCCACTTGACAGTTATTAGAGTTTAGGGATGATTAGACATGTTGAAAAGATAAGCTGAGATAAGCTGAAAAAGCAAGAGAAATTAAATTGGAAAAGCTAGGACTGTGGCTGAGTTTAATGCTGAATCTGAGTTTTCTGAGTGCTGGAATCTGAAGACCATCTGAAAACAAGCTGAATTGAAGCCAAACCAAGCTGGAAAAATATGAAACAAAGTGCAGTGAAGGCATTTCCGAAATCAGTGAAGGCAAAGGGCTGAAATTCCATGAGCAGAAATTAATTTCGAGTGGAACACTTGAAGTTTCCACTAACATTTGAAGCAAGTACTATTTGATGCAAAGTGCTGGAAGAGAATCTGTTGAAGAGTTGATGAACTAAGCATTGGTTTCGGAAAGAAAAGAATTTGACACACAAGGCAGAATTCTGTGAACAAAGGCTGAATTTGGTTTTCATAGGGTATGAAGTAGTGAACTAAGAGGAAGTCTGATGAGAAGTTGTGTCAGATCTCTGCATTTGAACCCAATGAAGAAAAATCTGAAGACAATGTAAAAATATCTCAAGTATTGCTTATAAAATCTGATACAATTCTGCAAGCAAAGTGGCACGCAAAGTGGGGACTTGGCACATTAGATTAAGGAAGAGTTTTTCATGAAAAAGAAAGGAAACTAGTTAAGTTTAACTCCATCAAGCTTTGGAAGTCACTAGGAGACTGATAAGAGAGCAAAGTTCATTGGAAACATTCCCAAGCACTCAAGTCTTCCACTTTACTAATTTTCCATTTCCTTGGCTTATATTTCACATCTTACCATTTACTTGTTTTTCACTTGTTTTTGTAGATGTTGATCCCAATCATGATAAATGGTAGAGAGTAGATAATAAGCAAGCCTATGGTAGTGCAAGAAGCATGTGTGTTTGAGTGAGCTCCACTTCCATCATCAACTTAGAATTTAAGGAGAGAGCCACCAAAACTTCCCATGAAAGGCTAGTGATTTGAATTCATCTCAATGACTCATGATAGATGAAAAGGCCAAGTTGTTGATTTAAGGACAAGATAGTAATCCATAGAGCTTAGATTTATGAGAATTGGCAACCCTAGGTAATTTCTTTTCAATTGCTTCTAATTATGCTTAAGAGAGCCTAAGGGATACTTATTTACTGTTTTCGCGAGACGCTCAAGGCTAAGTGTGGGGGAGTTGATAGATTCCATTTTATTGATCATTTGAGCTACTAAAATCCATGTTTGATCTATGTTTTTCTTGTCAAAATTGTGAAATTGCCCTAGGTTTTAGAACTTACCTTTATTTTGGACTTAATTGCAAATATGCAAATTTTTGGATTAATTTGGCCACTAAATTCTTGATCTATTTTTGTAGGCATCAAAGTTCAAGGATCTAGGGCATATTGGGTCAAACTCGAGTCGGAATGACCCAGATCAGATTACCAAGATTACGATTAAATCTGGGCCGTTCGATTCGAAAGCGGCTAGATCGGAGCCATCCGGGATGATCTGAAGCAATCCAAGCTAAAGCTAGGGTTGATCAAGCACCCTGATCAAGATCTGAAGATTTCATCCCAATCAGAGCAAGATCAACCGTTGGATCAAGCTTGGAGGGCTCTAGATCATCCATTCAAAGATTAGCTAGATCTGGACCATCCGTTGCAAATCTGGAGGATCCGAGATACCACGAGGCAGATCCTGACCCCAGATCTTCATCATCAAAGTTTGGCTCAAATCGGACTAAGATCAGCCGTTGGATTGAAGCAAATCAATCACAGCCGTCCATTGGTTAATACTTAAGGAAATTTTTCCGCAGCCTAAGCCTTGTCGCGTCTTCAGCCCAGCCTCCACTGTTCTTCGCTGTTCTTCCCCGTTTCTTCATCAATTTCGAAAATTCTTGTTTCCATGAAGGCGTGACCACCTCATCTTCCAATCCAGATCGAGAATCGAGTCTTTGGTGATCAAGGTTTGAAGAATTCTGCTCAAATTGCGCTGGAACAGGGGATTTCTTGAGGGTTTCGGGAATCCTCAGTCCGATCACTTCCTTCTCAACCACAGTCCATTTCCAAGCTTCCAAATCATTTGTAGGGGTTCTCAAATGATCTCAGAAGTTTCCCAAATCGTCCTCGCAGCTCCACCAATTGAGAACGAAGAAATCGGATGGAAAGTTTCAGCAAGCGCAGATTTGATGCAAATTCAATTTCAGAATTGATTGTCCACTGATTTGCTGAGCCTAGGGGTTCGAAGCCGGTTCTTGATTGACAACCAAGAGTTTCTCGAGCTGAGGAAGGAGTTGAGGATTAGATTAGACCTTTAATTTCCAAGTTATAGCTGTAGTTTCAACTTTTGCACTGTTTTGTTCTGAAATTTCTGTTCAGCTACTGTAAATTTCGATTTCTGAGTTGTTAGCCATAATTTAGCTTCAGATCTGCAAGTAGAGTAATTTAGGAACTTGTTTGGTGAATTCATAGATCAAATTTCAGTTCATTTTAGTTTAATTAGCTAGCGTGCCATCTTCAAGTGTTGTGTGCCAAGTTTGATTCAGTTTTGTTTTTCTTTCCTTTGGTTGCTGCACTTGTTTCGAATTTCTGAGTTTCTTAGCTGTTAATTCCTGCTCTATGTTTGATAGATAGTTTGTTTGGTTTAGAATAGCACTTGTTTAAAGATTTGAGCATCAATTTCATTGTTGTGTGCCATCTAAAATCCCAAAAGCCAAATCTGTTTTCTGTTCATCATTTCTGAAAATTCTGCTTCTTTTAAGTTCTGATTTCAGTTTTAACTCTTCACCTCAGTCTTGCTCAGTTCTCTCTTAATACCTTGTTTCCCAATGAAACCAACTAGCTTGAGAAATGGAACCGAAACTCACTGATTTTTATAAAGTTGGTTTTAGTTTTTGGCACTAAAAGTTGCCTTGCGTGCCAATTGAATAGAATTGAACTTATGCATTTTAATTCATCTCGTTTCTTTGTGGCATCTGATTGGATTGAAATCAATAAGTTGCATTCATTCATCTCGAATTTCCCTTGCATTTGTGGTTTCAAAACTGTGGTGAGTTTGAGTTAACATGGGTACTTTGTTTAATTTCCGAAAGGCATAAATAGAAATTGCTTGAAGATTGAGTTGCTTCAGATAACTTCGATCACACCATCTATTTCTTTGCATCAGAATTTATTGTGCATTCAAATTTAGGCTTGCTTTTCCAAACTTCGGTACATCTTATAGCTTGACTCGGTTTCCATTGGTGGAAGTATCAGTTGCCAACTTTTTGCTTAGTTCCATTGTTTACTGCCCTTTATTTCCCTTTCAATTTCATTTTCAATTACAAACCAAAATCCATTCCCTTATTTCGAAACCCAAAACAAAAACGATACATAAACACAAGTTTGAATCAAACTAGACAACTATCCCTGAGAAAAATACGACCTGTGGCCCCTTTGCTATATTCTTATATTTTTGCTTGTAAAAGGGTTTCCAGTTATTCATTTACATCTAAATTTGAGACCCACTTTCGTGACAGTCATTTTGGGTCCGTCATGTACCTGAACAGATAATCTTTCTATTCCCCTTTTTATAACACAAAGTAATAGAATATCCATCCTTTATTATCTCAGAAACTGAAACAAAGTTCTTTCTAAAAATTAGGTATATAAAAGTAATCATATTAAAACCAAAACTTTATTTTTCTATCTAAAGACAAATAAATAACTCTCACTGCAATAGTCGCTACTTCCGTAGCATATCCCATGTAGATGGTAATCTCTTCCTCAGCTAGTCATCAGGTTTCCTGGAACCTTGCAAAAAAATACAGACATGATTAGTGTCTCCCGTATCTACACACCAGGTACCGGTAGATAACACCGCTAATCATGTTACAATTGTTGGGACCGGGTGCATGTTGACAAGGATACGAGTTCGTAAAATTTTAAATTTTTACGTGCAGCGGAAGAATTTGCATAAAATAATTTCCTAAATTATTTTAACTTCGTATCTAGCATGCAACCTTACATTGTGTTGACATAATCATAAAATAAAACTTTGCGGAAAAGTAAACTAATTTACCAAGTACCTCGCGTAACTCGAAGTAAGGGACGAGATCCAACCGTAGCGTCCCTTGGAAGCTTCGCCTCTATTCGCGTCCACGCCGAGTTCTCTTCGGGATGACTTCGCAAAGTCACGAGTTTTGTGCCGACGAGAACTACTAGATTCTCTATAGGCACAACAAAGAAGTACAAGAGAATGATTAGGAAACTAACCACCGAAGTAACGGAATCGAATTCCGAGAGAGAGGGAGATGTGATCCGCTTCTTCTTCTTCTCGGTTGGCTTCTCCTTCTTCTTGATGGCTCACGGCAACCAAGAGTGGAGGAGGTGTGCGCCGGCCCTAGCTTGGAAGGTGGGCGCCGGCCCTAGGTCTCCAAGTGGGCGCCGGCCCTAGGCAAGAGAGGGAGAAGGAGAAGAGAAGAGAAGAGAGAGAGGGAGAGCTCTATTAGGGTTAGTTAATTAGGAATAAGGGCTTGCCTTTGGTTCCTTTATATAGTAGCAACTCCTTTGCTAAGTCTCCCTCTTAACGGAATTAGTTATAAGAAATTTATCTTATAAATTCTCTTATTAATTATTCCGTTTAAGCCGAGTCTTATTATAACTAATTTATAATAAAACAAATTCTTCTTCTCTTTAAATTATGGAATAAATTTTATAAGAAATTTATAAACTTTCTTATTACGGAAAAATCAATTCATAATTGATTTTATAAAATTAAAATAAACCAATTCATGGATTATTTTAACTTCCATAAAAGGAATAAATTTCTGCAAATTTATTTATATAAATTTCTTTATACAAATTTATTTATCCATAATTTATAAAATAAATCACACTAGATTTATTTTATTAATTAAACCAATTAAATTGGTTTTTCTCCCTTTAATGGCCGGCCAAACCAAGAGGGTGGACACCCTCTTTGGTCGGCCAAAACAACCCAAACCGATCGCGAATTAAACTCATTTAATTTGCCCAATAAGCCTTCAAAAGACTTAGCCATTTTAAGTTTCCGTTGCGCCTCTGATCAACTCAGATTCGACTTATTTCTCTTGATTGGAAAATTCAATTTTCAACTTGTTTTAAATCCCTCGGATTACTCGTAGTGCGTGTGACTAAATAGGCTTTCGATTTATGTTGGCCGTCTATAATTAACCAATTATAGAACGGTCATGAGTGGCACCCAGTAGTACATCATGACCCCCAATTAATCGAAAGATCAACGGTTTGACCTCAGAAGAAATTATTCTGAAACCCTTCAGCAGCTCTAATGAATCGTGCCCCATTCCTTTCACCACCTTATACCCACTTGGTTCAGGACACGGTCTATGGTGTCAGTCCCCACTAGGCTGACTACGTCACACCTAGCCCAAGTAGTGTCTTTCTCATCCTTTGGATTTCTAATTACTCTCATGTAAGAGACTCGCACTCTAAACATGATATACTCTGGCCAGAGGTTTTGAATAACAATCCGACGATAGGCCTGGGTATACATCTCCTCGCAAGGAGTGGTGAATCCTTTGTAGGCTGTTCAAACATCTTCGGGCACTTCGGCTTATACCCAATCATCTTGGGTCCACACCTCCTTGGAGATGCTTGCTTAAGATGTTAAAGTATAAGTCTCCATGACCAAGATGACTTGAACACCGCAAGTCAAAGGAACATCGCACTTAAGCTGCAGTAAGAACTTCATTGACATATCTTTATAGATAACCATATGAAGTTTTACAGCTAGTCACTCCAATGAACTAGTTCCCTTAACTAGCATCCATGTTTATCTCCGGACATCCCAATGTCACCAGCCAGTGAGAATCAGCTGATTAGAGAATAACCCATGCTAGTCTCAACAGAATTGATAGTGTCCGTTTTTATCAATTCATCGACTAGGGATAATTTCAATACTTCACAATTGCACATATAGAGATAATCACTAGTTGTGATCCCATCAAAAATTCTCTTATGCTGTGAATTGTATTGCGGACATTCAGTAGATGAGTTTAAGATCCCAATCAAATACACAAAACATGTATACTCAAATAGTGAATTATCATTTATTAATATAAATGTTTACATCATAAGGCGATTGCCTTAGGACACTTCTCTCATATCACTAACAACAATGACAAAAGAGAAAGATATACCTGAATTATTCTTCTGACGGCGGGGACAGTCCGCCTTCCAATGTCTAGACTGCTTGCACGTGAAGCACTTGTCTTTCAGCTTCTTCACGCCACCTTGAGGTCCTTGTAATCCAGCCACTTTCTTTGCCCCAGCTTGTTTCTTCTTCTTCTTGCCTTTCAATTTAGAAGTAGTAACCCCATGAGCAATGAAAGTATGTGAACTCTGAGGAGAAAACCCTTCTGCCGCCTGGAGTTCTGTTAGAAGTTCTGTCAATGAATATGTATGATTGTTCATATTGTAGCTTAGGCGAAACTGCTCAAAACTCTTTGGTAGAGATTGGAGGATGAGATCGACCTGGGTTTCCCCATCGATTTCTGCTCCAAGGATTTCCATCTCTCCATCTCGTCTGCTAATGGAAGAAGTCTGATGTTGATGACTCTGCGCCATCTCGTCTGCTATTATCCACTGCCTAAAACATTCCTTCTCCTCTTCATCCCTTCAATGGTGGTCGACGCGCAAGCTTGTTTGCATCACTTGTCAAATTAGTAATGGAGGTTGCGGGACCCTTAGGGTCCCTCTCCCACTTAGTTATTTATAATGAGAAATTTTCATGCACGCATAACAAGCACATAAACCAAAACAATAAACAAGAAAAATTCTAAATTTTTCCAACTACCATGGCTTTGGTCTCCAATGCGCCTCTAGTCGTGTCGTCACCTCGTCCGCTCCTCCCTACACCATGCGCAAGCCACCATTGAAGGGATCTCTGAGCCGAGATGATAAGCTACTTATTTACATCCATCGATCTTATACTCCACAAAGGAGTGTACATGAAATCTAGATCGAAAGTAAATAAAAGCTCGACTAAACAAGTGTTGTATTTAATTACAAAAATTAAATACTAATTTAGCCTCGTCAACCCCGAGGAATCAAATAATTACAACCATGCACAACCAATCATATACACTCATTATTTAAGCCATAATAGTTGAAATCTTGTGCCTACAACTAAAAAGTTAGCCTACGCACATCCTACTATCATCCGGCAAAAATAAATATATGATAAAGTGCAAAAATAACCGAATCCTAAACACACAAAATTGGAAACCTCAGCTCTGATACTAGTTGTTGGGGTAGTTTGGCGGGCTTCCTTAGCGAACACCGGGTCATCCATGAGAGACCTCTCCATGTCTATGGATTAAAAATTTAATCCGAATGGAGACCTATCTCCCAAACGACAGTCTCGTCGTCATACTAATTGATTCGAGTTACAACATGGCCAAACATGATATTCAAGCCTTGTAACTTGCCTAACCAATTAGTCCCGGAAAAGACGACGAGCAGAACGCTGGTTTTTGTGTTTATGATCGAGGTCCATGACAATTAATTATCAACATTAATTAACAAATAATTAAGATCATGATAATCAATTAATACCACATGCAATAATAGAAAAATAAAGGAACCAAGGAGAAGTTATACCTCTTCCTATTACCTCGCGATCTTCTATTATATGACCCTCCCCTCTTGGACGTCGTGTGGGCGATGATCTACCACGAACCGGAGTCACCAAGGTGCTTTCTTCTCAACCCTAGCTTGGCCGAAACCCTAGGAAAGAGAAGAGGTGTCTTCTTCTTCCTCCCTTGAACCCGCCGGAGCCCTAACCTCCAAGGAAGTTGCCGCCATCCACAAAGAGATGTACACCACCTTTTCTTGTGTATCTCACCACCAAGAGAAGATGGAGAACAAGAAGAAGGAGTGAAGGAAGAGAGAAGATGCTAACCCTAAGTTCTTCTTCCTTCTACTTCCTTGCACCTGCCAACTCCTCACCAAGGAGTGAACCGCCGGCGATCTCTCTTCTTTCTCTCCTTACACCACCGAACCCTATTCCATCTTCATGGAAACACCAGCCATGGAAAGAAGAGAGAAAGAGGAAGATGAAGAAGAACTCAAGCCACAACCTTTCTCCCACTCAACCGCCGCCGGCCCCTATCAACATAAGATGCACCGCCGGCGAGCTCTGCCGTCTCTCCAACCTTGCTGTCATATCCTCTAGGGAAGAAGACGAGAAGAGGATGAAGATAAGAAGAAGAAAACCAAGTTTTTTTCCTTCCCTAACCCCTTGAGCCACCACCTTGCTTACCTTAGGCGCCGACCACTAGGAACCCTAGGAGAGAGAGGATGAGAGGAGAGAATAGAGAGAGGCTTTTCTTGGTTAATTGGATCCCTAGTTTCATGACACCATGGGATATTTATAAGGCTACAATAGGGACCATGAGGAGGAGTTGGGTCTTGGCTTGCTAATGGATCCAAACCCGATCCATTAATGAAGAACCATTCCACTAAATGCCCTTCATTGAACTACCTCACCAACCCTCATATTTACATATGGGCTCCACCTATTATTAGTACAATTTCTCCCCGTGTTTAAGATATCAAATGCCCGTTGACTAATTTAAATTACTGACAATTTTAATTAATCAACATCTAACACCTTAATTAGTACCACTCATCATTATCATCATGTTGGACCAAGTTCACTTGCAAGATTTAACATGATGAACCCTATGAGCTCATCAAGGGGGCATCATCATCCTGACTCACCAGGACACGGATTTTGTCTATAATCAATGGCACACCATGTAAATAATATTATTTCCCAACTTACCGGGCCTATCGATTTAACAGAATAAATCTCGTCCATTGATAAATCAAAGAAATAACTATTAAGTACATGTTCCCGTTATTATATCTAGATTCAGAGCATGTACTCCATAATATACTGAGGTCTGATCCAATTATAAAGTCAGTATAAATTGGATCACCTCTATGTTGGTCCTGCTCAATGCACACAAAGTACACTAGTGTAATTCTATGGTCAAGACAAACCAACACCAAATTACACTACAACCATCCCGATGGTTTGTCCAACTCCATCTCAGTTGTGAGCCTCCACTTATACTCTACAAGGGACTGATAACATGGTGACATGATTTTCTGTGTGACACTACACACCATATTATCTACAGTGTAGAGTATTAGACAATTATGCATATACTAATATAAATATGCAATAGTGATCTTGTGATTCTCTTTCAAAATGTAGATGTCCATACAAAAAGCAAGGCTTTTAGTATACATTCTAACATTGATAACATGATCTTCTGTGTGACACCACACACCATGTTATCTACAATGCAAAGTATAAGATAGAAATGCATATACTAATATAAACATGCAAACAGTGATGTTGTGATTCTCTTTCAAAATGTAGATGTTCATACAAAAAACTAGGCTTTTAGTATACATCCTAACAGGTATAACCTTCTCTTTGACTCCTTTGTTTTCTATCATTTCATGTGGTTTGATTAATTATCTTTGTTGTTAATTATTTGTTAATTAATTAACATAATTAATTATTGTGGACCCCGATGATAAATACAAAAACTAGTGATCCGCTCGTCGTCTATTCCACGGCTAATCGGTTGGACGAGATTGATCGCTAGAACAACTCGGTTGTTCAAGTGATCGCTCGAATCGGTTAGCACAACGATGGGATGGTCGTTTGGGAGATAGGTATCCTTTCGGATTAAAAATTTTAATCCGTGGACATGAAGAGGTTTCCCATGCGCGACCCAGAATCCACAACCATCAGAATGTGTAGCTCAACTCTTATGGATGATGAAAACCCTTAAGGATTTTAAACTAGACTATACCCAAACTAAGGTCTTTATTGATAATATCAGTTCTATAAACCTACCAAAAATCCAATCCACCATTCTAGGACTAAACATATAGAAGTGAAACATCACTTTGTTAGGGACCACGTAGCTAGGGGTGAAATTGTCCTTCAACATATAGAGTCTAAATCTAACTTAGTAAACATTTTTACTAAACCCCTACCTGAGTCTAAGTTCAGTTCATTAAGAAGGCAGCTTGGAATATACTTAGTAGAGTAGGACTTCAAATGTTTGATCTTGTTTTTGAACGTCAAAATTCTTTAAGATTCTAAGTCTGATTCTGATTTTAAAAATGATTTCAAAAATTTTATTTCAAATTTCAAAATTTATTAAATTTTTTTGATACTTATTTTACTTTGACTTTAAAACTACCCCTTTAAAACTAGGGTCTTTCTTCGACATGGACTTAGCTTAGGCTTAACCCTAATATGTATACTCCCATAGATTTAAAAGCCAACATCTCACAAGCACATTAGGGTTAACTTGACTGACAACCTAGACTGGGTTGAGATGCTTATGACTGTTGCCCTAGACTTAGATGCTTCAAAGTCAGTGCATCGACACAAGTTGGGGGCATTATAAATGCAATTCAAATTAATCAAGTCAAGTATTCTGGCTAACTGAGCTGATTTATGAAATACACTTGACTTGACTAACCCAAGTGAAAATTATTGTTTATTACAATCAGCAAGTAGCTAAAAAGTTAGAAAGGTGCCTAAAAAGAATTGACTTTATTTTTTGAATATTTAAATTATTTTCAAATTTTTCTTTCATGCTTGGACTCAAAATGAAAGTGCCTAGACTTGACTTAAACGTAGTCTAGACTTAGACATTTTACTTAGACTTATTGTGTTGCTTGAAATTACTCCCTCTGATGCACTTAGCTATTCTTACTCTCATATTACATGCATAATTTTGATATATGGCAAAGGGGGAGAGAAAGAAAAGGAGTTCAAAGAAAAGAGTGCCTCTATATCGGTCTTTTCGCTTTTTGAATCTTTTCGCTTTTCGAAAATTAAGTTTTTTTTTGTGTTTTCGAAAACTAAGTTTCTTTTAAGTGTTTTCGAAAACTATGTTTTTTTCGAATGCTTAGAACTTATTTTTAAAATGACTCAATATTTTGAAAAGCAACTTAGTCTCTCTTCTTAGTTTTTCAAAAGCACTTAATTTTTTCGAAAAGAATATTTTAGTACTTAAACTTTTCAAAAAGTAAGCAAAATTTTTAAAAGTATTATGTCAAAAAGCTTAAGTCAACTAAGTATTTTTACAGCTTTTTTAAAAAGAAAACTTAACTTAGTCTCTGAACTTTTTTAACCATATTTGAAAAAGACAGTTTATTTTAAAAAATATCATCTCGTCTAAATCACAAATATTAAATGATCTAGGGGGAGATAACTGATTAAGGGGGAGAGTTTAAAAGTAATTTTATTTTCTTGTTAAAACTTGTTTAGGCTTAACTTTTAATTGGGTTGTCATAATTAAAAATAGGGAGATTGTTGGAGCCGGAAACACCAGATCGAACCTTCTTTTGATAAGTGGCAAAGGGTTCAAGATAAGCTGGTATGATGTACTGATGAAGTTGTTGAGATTGCAGGAAAGTCCTAGGTAAGCTAGGCAAGAAGTCTTGACCTGTAGGGTTGAGCACAAAGTCCTGGTCAGGGATCGGGCCATGAAGACTTGGCGAGTGAAGCCGAGCATGAAGACTTGGTCCAAGGGGACCGAGCAGAAGACTTTGTCGAGCAGGGATCGCGGACAGGAGTCGAGACGGGTCGAGGTTGAACGTCGTCGAGTTTCGGGTTCTTGGAGGCTGAGCAAAAGTCCAACCGGAGGTTCCGGATGGCAACAGGTAAACTCTCCTGAGAGGAGTAGCTGAGGGCGCGTTTCTCGGTGAGGGAACAGTAGGCGTCGGTCCGACTTAGAGTTTCGAGTGAAACCTGAAAGTCAAGACCAAGACAGCACTGACTGTAATTCATTCATGTTTTATTTCTATATTTTATTATTGTATATTTGGAACTGACCCTTGTTGTAGATAAAAAAAGAAAGCAGTTCACTGGGGCGCCTGAGAGCTTGCTGCGGGCGGCTGAGCTAGCGCAACGGTCTGGCTTACGTGGCGAGTCCACATCGGCACTCAGGCGCCTGAAAGGGACTCAGGCGCCAGGTCAAGATAAAGTTTGAGAGAACAACGGATAGAGTTTCCGTCAAGTACGCTACAATGATGGCGCCTGAGAGGTCATTCAAGCGCCTGAGTAAGTACTATAAAAAGGGGTCAAGTGTAACAGTTTAAAACAACAACAATTCTAAGACTACAATCAGTTTCTTCTTCTGTATGTTACGCGACCAAAGTTCCGATTGTAAAATACGGTTAATTAATAATATATAAAAAAGCACCAATAATAGTAAATATATATAATAAAATAAAATATGTATAAATATATATATGGTTATATATAAAAACTTATATATAATCACCGTAAATAGGAATTAAAATTGAAAACAATAAGAGGAAAGATTTTGAATAATTCTTTGAAATATTTAGAAATATTTACGGGGATAACTAGATACAAGATGAGTTAGTTTTAAATTATTTAAGGAAAAGTTGGATTTTCGATATATATATATATAGGAGATTGTTCTCCTGCGGGACAAAACTCACGCGCCCATGTGCGCCAGCCTCGTTTTTTTTAACAATTCCTCACGTAAACACTTTTTAATTAGAAATTAATTATTTTTTTCTCCTCCCCACAGCTCGCCTTCTTCCTTGGCGCGGCATACGGCGGACGATGATGACAGACGTGACGGCGGCGACGCCGGCCGAAGGCGACGACGACGACAGTCGGAGGCGGCGACGTCCGGCTCGACGCCGCTCGCCCCTTCCTCCGCGGCGAGCTCGAGAGCATCGACCCCGCGCTCCCTTCCCTCCTCGCCATACTCCGGTCCGTCGGCGCCGGTGAGTGTTGGCACAAGCACAACACCTTCCTCGCCCAACTCACCGACGTCTACCGCGCCCTCAAGATCTGGTGCGTGCCTGACCCCGTAGCTCACTGCGGACTATTCCACTCAGCCTACTCTAACTCCTACGTCAACCTCGCCATCTTCGACCCCAACATCGGCCGTGACCAGGTCCGAGCCCTCATCGGCGCCCCGGCCGAGCGCCTAGTCCACCTCTTCTGCATCGTCCCCCGGCAGCTCCTCATCCACGACCGCCTACTCTTCCACTACTCCGACGTCGAGCTCACCGACCACCTCCTCCTCGTCGACGAATCGCTCCGCCAAGCGAGGGAGGAGGGCGCGTTCGACGCCGCGGAGCCCTGGCGGGCCAAGCTGCGAGCGCTGCTCCCGGCGGAGGGGATCCGCACGGAGCACATCAAGACAGGGGCCGCAGTACCCCTGTCGCAGCGGGTGGCGGCGACCTTCCTCCTGATGACGATGGTCGACTTCGCCGACCAACTTTTCGACTTTCAGGACAAGCTCTTCGAGAACGACGACGGCCGGCTAACCTTCCGCGGGAACAGCCGTCGCCGTCGACAATGATGAAGCTTCGGCTGCCGTCGCCGCCTCCGGCTGTCGTCGCACGGAGTCTATCATCACCGCCCGTCGCCCGTCGCCCACTGTCGCGCCAAGGAAGAAGACGAGCGAGGCGAAAGAGGAAAAAAAATAGAAATTAATAAAAATAATTAACAGAGGAAATATTAATTTCTAAAAAAAATCACACTGCCGTGCATGATTGCGCACTATTTGGGACGCAGGAGATCAACTTCCTATATATATATATATATTATATTTTTTTATATATATATATATTTATATTTTTTTTTTTTTATTATTTATATATATATATATATCGAAAATTTTTAATTATATATATATTTACCTCTCGCTCCCTGTGCCAAATGCCTAAACCCATCGCCAATCCTTCCCCTCGCTCCTCTCTTCGCCGCACGCGAGGGAACCACGAGCGCAGCCCTCCCCTCCCCGACCAGCCCTCTGCCCCGCAGCCAAGGAGCCGACGCCGATCCTTTCTTCTCCTCCCCCACACGCACTGTCGACCTCCCCTCACGCAGGCGAGCAAGAGCCCAAGCTGAAGCCGAGCGTCTCTCCTCTTCCTCCTCATGCGAGCTTGTCGCCGACCTCCCAGATCCCAATTGAGCCGCGCAACATCCTCTTCACTTGTGGCGAGCTATTTTTGCTATCTGCCCGGCGAAATATTATCACCAGGTGCTTGCTAAAGCATTGGCTCACTGTTTTGACTCTAAGTTGTTGCTATTAGATGTTACCAAGTTCACACTTAGGATACAAAGAAAATATGGATGCGCCAATAAACCTCCTAAATTACAAAGATCAATATCCGAGACAACACTTGAGCGAATGTTTAATATACTTGGATCGTTTCCCATCATTTCTCAGAAAGAGGAGCTGAATGGAACACTGCGCAGGCACAGCAGTGGTGTTGAACTAAATCCAATGGATTAGCATGCCAACTCATAGGCCAAAATTCCGAAGAAATGCCTCTGTTTCAACTGAGACGAGCTGTCTAGGATCACATGACTCTCTTGCTATTCCAACTCCTCTCAAGCGAACTACAAGCTGGCCTTTTGATGAGAAACTACTTGTACAATCTCATTATAAGGTTCTACATTTTTTGTCCAAGAGCAGTCCAATTATTCTCAACATAAGGGATGTTGACAAACTTTTATTTACATCAAAGTGAATGTACTCGCTGTTTGAAAAGTCTTTGAAAAGAGATATCAGGAACAAAGTAGGAAGATAGATGATGACAGTGACAGCAATGACGTGGATAAAGAGGTAACTCAGTTTTTCCCATTCAACATTGAAATTAAGCAACCTGAAGACAAGACACATCTTGTTAGCTGGAAATCTCAATTGGATGCAGACATGAAAATGATCAAATTCCAAGATAATTGAAATCACATAATTGAAGTTCTTGCTGCAAATGATATTGATTGCGATGATTTGAGTTCAATCTGTCATCTGAACACAATAGTTCTTTGTAAATATGTTGAGGAAAGTGTGATGTCAGCAGTTTTATACCACTTAATGATTACCAAGGATCCCGAATACAGAAATGGAAAACTTGTAATGTCTTCTACTACGACTTTGATCGGAGGCATACGTTGATCGTGAGGAGATTCTCTCGGATATGTATACGATATTAAAGGCGGGTACTTCTTACTTGTTTCCTGTAGATTCGTTTACCTTAAATGTATGGTTATTTGTTTATTTGAGTAGGTTGCTTTACCTTAAATCTGTTTGTCTTATTTTCCTGCTTGATACTTATTCTTGCTTAACCTTTGAGTAGAAATTCAAATTGTTCAGTTATACAGTCTCATCTCTTGGTTTCTGATCTAAAGAGTATCGCTTATATGCGTGAACTATCATTTACCTATCTAGGGTTTGGTTGACATTAGATAAATCCTACGCAATAGATTAGTGCATGTTTATTTACCTTGGTGTTAATTGTGTTTTACTTTGGTGTTATTTGTGTTTTTGTATCATATGGATGCATGATTTTTTGTTTGATTGAGGTGGTGTATATTAGTGTCATGCATTATAGCATTCAGGCCGACGACTACTGGCTCCCTGGTGGTTGAGACAGGTCGTCGGGTATATTTTCCTGTTGTGCCACGCTCAGTTAGAGTTGTGTGCAAACAGTTAATACCCCCAGGTGTTTGGATTCCACACAGGTGATTTGGGATTTTTGATATCAGGGTCACAGTTGTTGTGGTGTATTTGCATAGCCTCAGGTGCTTGGCGGTTGTATCTTGTTCACTCAATCTACCCAATGTAGCGGTGGTTGGTATGTGTACAGTACAGGTCATGACATCATGCACATATTATGCATTGTGAATTTGCTTGTGTTTGCTGCACTTGTTTGAGCTATGGTTGTTACATTTGATTGACATGTATATACGATTATGATTTGTATTTTATTATATGATCTGGATATGTTCGGCAGTATTAGCTGTTATGGAGGTGTTAGGGGGGAATTTCTGATTTTGCCCCTACTTGTTATATGGTTTTCAGATATGTTTTATATTATGTAGATGTATTTTGTTTATGTTCTTTATTCCGGAGGTTGTATACCCTTTGCTATCTTTATGCTTGTTTTACCCTTTTTATATACCATGTATTTATCTATTCTTATACCGCAGAGTTCCACCCGGTACTCACCACCCCTTATTCTTCTTTTTGTTTCAGATAGTCGATAGTCGCATCTCGTGTTGTCAGGAGATGATCCAGCTGCCAGTTCCCAGTCTTGAGTAGGTTGTTTCCATTTTCGTACTTTCGTGTTATTCTTATTATATTGGTGTCGCTTTGTTTTTTATTATTTTGGATGGTGTTTGACTTTTCGTTAGACATGTATTTAATTGTTTCCGTTGGATTCTGATTTGTTAAATTTTAGTTTACGAAAATTTATTTATTTTGAATACCATTTTTTATGAAAATTGTTTAACTACGTGGTTTTGATATTTTGTTTTATTTCTGGTTGTGTAGATGCCAGCCGAGTGTGGCTGAGCTTTATATGTGTGGAGCGATGTATGTATAAGTTTCAGATTGTCCGTTGTACGGGGGAGATGTTGCCCGATATTCGAGCGAGCACAGGCCTCTGGGGGCGTGACACCGATAAACGCTGAAACGTCGTCCGACTCTCCGAACGACGATCTTCCTTTCATTTCAGGAGTCGGTATAATTATTTTTCTTTTATTGCACATTTCAGTTCTGTAATTTGTAATATTCTTGAGATTATTATTATTGCTCAAAGTAAACGATCAAGGATCGTGGACCTTGTAGTACGAGCCGGTCAAGACTCCGAAGCAAGTTAAAATCAACCTGAGTTAGCGATCGTTCTGTGTTTTATTTTCTGCTACTTCCTATCTCTATCTAACTCCGACACTTACTCTAATCTTAAGTTTTCACTGTGCACTCTATCATCGTTAAGTTTTAAAATCTGAAGTTTTGTTAAGCGATATTCACCCCCCACCTCTATCGCTCAATCTCGATCCTAGACTTGTCTAGTAATTGATTCCATTGTACAAGGTGTGGATCACTAACCATTTTTCCAAGTCGTGGTGTGGACATATCCTTAGCATTCTCTTAAATCGATCCCAAGCATTAAATAATGATTCTGTGTCGTTTTATCTGAAGCTGGTGATCAAATTCCTCATATATGCAGTCTTATTTGGTGGGAAGAATTTATATAGGAAGACTTGTTCACATTGAACCGAGGAGGAAATGTTGTTAGGGGGGAGGGAGTTCAACCATGCTTTGGCTCAGTCTTACAGTGAGAACCCAAATAGATGTAGCTTGATTAAATTTGGAGGTACTCTGTTCATCTTTAAGGTTCCAAAAATCTCGTAGAATATTTCTGAATGTTGGTTGGGGTCCTCAGAAGCACCGTCCCCAAACTGATATTGTTGTACTTTGAAAAGTTAACTTTTAAAATGCTTGGAGAATTAATTTAGAATAAAAGATTGAAAAATATCTTGACATTCTTTTCAAAAAATTCTTTACAAGCATCTGAATTTCCCCCGAAAAAGATCCAACACCAATCTTGTTCAACATTTTTCTTATATATAATTTCTAAGTTAGTGATGTGATTGCTTGATACTTGTTTTCCTATGCATATCTTTTGATGAATGATAAGGGGGATGGTAAGGGTTAAAGACTAGAAAATGTTACAAATCCAAACCTAAAATTGAACAAATGATTAAGAACATAATTATCATTTTTTTTGTCTTAATCATTATGGTATTGCCTTTATCTATATTTTTTTTCTAACTTTACCCTAGATTGTCATTATATCAAAAGGGGGAGATTATTAGTGCAGTTTACACTAATGGTCAAAATTAGGTTTTGATGTCTGACAAAAGGTCAAAGTTAGATGTATTATTTATCTAACCTTATTGCCAAGTATGTAGGATTAAAAGAGATAGGACTTGACAACAGGTTGAAGTCGATGTAGGTTGATACCAGGGAGGAAATATAGTTGGATACGCGGGGCCTGACAACTTGCTAAAACCCAGGTAGGTTGATACCTGACATAAAGTCTAGCTGAGTCCGCGGGACATGACAGTTGGTTGAAGTCCAGATGGGGCATCTCATAGGAAGAACTGGTGGGTCAAAGAAGCCATGCAAAAACTGCAACTAGTAAGTAAGGTAAGTTATTAGAAGAGAGAGATCCGATAAGGACGAGTCCCAATGGGACTGTAGGTGTGGTCTAGCTTAGAGCCATTTTATGTATCTAAACTAAGACCATAACTAGATCCTAGTCTTGGGAAGACATAATCTAATTAATAGTCATGTTTCTTAACTAACTCTATTTTGCAGGGTATATAATGTTCTTGGATTAATGCATTTTTGTAGAAACAGTGTCCGAGACTCCTCAAGTGGGACTTGAGGCACCTCAGTTCGCATTGGAGGCACCCTGGATGGCTGAGTCCAAGGTGCCTCCCCGTAGATATGCGTTGAAGATCAAATTTCAGCATTAGAGGTGCCTTGGATGGGATCAAAGGCGCCTCTAGTCCGTCGGATTGAAGGCGCCCTCAAGACGATAAGCCATGCAGAGCTCGCATCGAATCAGACTTAGGCTATGTTTGGTAGGGGGTAATGTAATCGGGTCTGTAATGTAATCAAGTTTGTAATGTAATGTAATGTAATCTTGATTACATTGTTATGTTTGGTAATGAGTTGTATGCAATCTTTGATAACCATTACAAGTTGGATTCCTTTGTTTGGTGAGGGGTAATCCATCCTGTAATGTAATCAAGATTGACGACCGACGACCGCCGCCGGCCGGCCGGTGACCATCGACCGGCCGGCGACCGCCGCTGCCGGCGGCCGACGACCGCCGGCGATCGACGACCGTCGCCGCCCGACCGACGACTTTACAAGCTGCAATGTAATCCAGATTATAGAGGTTTTGTTTTGTAATCCACATTACAAATCATCAACCTCTTTTGTAATCGAGATTACATTACATTACAATCTTAAAGTTACTCCAAACAAAGGAATCCAACTTGTAATGTAATCTTGATTACATTACAGGGTCGATTACACCCTACCAAACGCAGCCTTAGTGAACTGAGGTACCTCATTTAGGAATTGAGGCACGCTCAATGTCCTTTATAAGGAGAGGATTCGAGCAAGCCTTTAAACACAACTTCTATATTGATCAATCTACTATTCCATCTTCACGCTATAACTGTTTTACTGCTTGACTATGCCCGACCGCTTCCGGAAGACCGACACCAACACACGAGCGAATCTAGATATACAGTCGTGTTGATAACGAATTTAGTTGTTTTGTACTCATTTCATATATTTACTGAAGGAAAGTGTAGGGTGTTACACTATTCTTATTTTTTTGTATTCGACTACTCTACCAAGAGTTTATTGGTAGAAAGATTTAGTAGATTACCCGTCAAAAAGCTCCAAGGGACTTTAGTCTTGGAGTAGGAGTCGTTAAAGGCTCCAAACTAAATAAAAATCTATCGTGTTTGACTTGTGTCTTTTTCATACTTAGTTTTCCATTGCTCACTATTTTCTTAAATTCAAAAAAGTAAGTTTATTTTAAAAATTCACGTAATTCACCCCACCCCTCTCACGTCCATCGATCCTATAGTAGCAACTACTGTCAAGTAGGTTCTATACATTATAGCAACTACTATCAGTAGTTGCTATAATTGTGAAGCTGTAGTAGTAAATTTTCAAAGATCATAAGTTTTGACTCTGATATTAGAGTGAGATGATTTCTTTTTGAATTGAAACTTATTTAGAGATTTATAATTTAAAAAAATATATCTCATTTTGATATTTGAGTCAAAAGTTATGATGTTCAAAAGTTTACTACCTTATAGCAACTATTGTCAAGTAGTTGCTACAATGTGTAACAGCTACTGTGCAATAGCTGCTACAACGTATAACAGCTAATCGATAGTAACTGCTACAAGTTGTAGCAACTACTGTTGAGCAACTGCTACTAGTTTTTAAAAATCAGTAATGCAGTGATTGTTGCATATAATCAAAGGAGAGAGAAGAGAGATTTTTTTGTAATTTAAGAGAAAAGAGAAAAAAAATTATTGCATGCAGCTGAGAGATGAGTTAAAATAATTGAGTTTTAGCCACATCAGTTCACCCACGTCGGATGTCATTCATGATCGCACAGGAGGTGTGGTGTAAGATATATATATATATATATATATATATATATATATATATATATATATATATATATATATATATAAAGAGAGAGAGATATCCTGCCCGACTCCTCTTGCGCAGTCGTGAATGACATTCGATGTGGGAGATTTGAAGTGGTGTTGCGGCAAATTTTATCTCTTTCCTCTCTCATCTGCATGTAACAAAATAAAATTCTCTCTTCTCTCTCTAACATATGCATGCATCTAACACATGCATTACCTCTAACACAATTGTAGCAACTAATATAGAGTAGTTACTATATATTATAGCAGCTATTGCACAGTAACTAATACAATGTGTAGCAGCTATTCGACAATAGCTATTACAACGTAGTAAATTTTCGAAAATCATAACTTTTGACTTAGAATGAGACAACTTTTTTTTTGAATTATAGATTTCTAAATGAACTTCGATTCAAAAAAAAATTGTCTCATTCTAATATTCGAGTCAAAAGTTATAATTTTAGAAAGTTTACCACACAGATGTAGCAACTACTATCAAGTAGCTGCTATGTGTAGCAACTACTCGACACTTGCTGCTACGTGTTGTAGCAGCTACTCGACAATAGCTGCTACAACGTAGCAAACTTTCAAAAATTATAACTTTTAACTTAGATATCAAAATGAGATAATTTTTTTAATTATAAATATTTAAATGAGCTTTGATTCAAAAAAAGAATTGTCTCATTCTAATATCTGAATCAAAAGTTATGATTTGTATAACTTTGCTATATAGTTATAGCTGCTATTGTTAAGTAGTTGCTATAACGAAAATAGATGCTACATGTAGCAACTATTGTTGAGTAGTTGTACAACTGTATAGCAAATTTTCAAATAACATAACTTTTATCTTAGATACCAAAATGAGATTAATCGAAGTTCGTTTACAGATCTATAATTCAAAAAAAAAATAAAATTACCTTATTCTAATATCTGAATCAACAGTTATAGTCTTTGATAGTTTGCTACGTTATAGCAGCTATTGTGAATAGCTGCTACAACATGTAGTAGCTACTAGTTCGACCTGGCCACATTGACCAGGTCAAAGTAGATAGGATTTTGGCTGGTCAATGCAATACGTGGACCAGATTTGACCAGGTAAAAAAAAACCAGTTTGACCTGGCCACATCGACCAGGTCAAAGTAGATAGGATTTTGGCTGGTCAACGCAATCCGTTGACCAGATTTGACAAGGTAAAAAAATGACCAGTTTGACCTTGCGACATTGACCAAGTCAAGTAGATAGGATTTTGGTAAAAAGACAGATTTTGATCGTACATGACCAGATTTTGACCAAGTAAAAAAAACAGATTTTGATCATACATGACCAAATTTTGATGGTGAATAGATCCGTCATACATGATCTATCTAGTCCGTAACAAATGACTACAATAAATACGTATCAAATTTGTTAATGGTTGAGGCTTTGCCAAAAAATCTGCCAAGGTGTATAGATCTATCATAGGTCTATCTAGTCCGTAATAATAGCTACGGTAAAGATAAAACAAAACCGTTTATAATTGATTACTTGTCTAAAATGAACATCGGGTTTGATTGGAGGAGAGTGGGAGGAGGCTATGGGTTGGTTGCGCTCATAACTCCAGTCATGGACGGGCGGAGGTTGCTGGCACTGTGCAGGGGTGCATCTCAAATAGGCATTTGTGGTCATTGGAGGTCATGGGAGAGCGTCCCAACAGCATGATGGATCTCCAGATAGAGTTGGGATGGCAGATGTGCACTGTACACCAGGGTGCATGTATGGCAGATGGGGATGTAGCGTGGATGATGATGATGGTGCCGCCTTGATGCAGGGCGAGTGGATTATGGAGGTGGGATGCTAGCTGAGGGCATGGGGAGACACTTGGGATGCATGGAGGGCAGATTATGGACTATGTGATGCTGACCGAGGGCATGGGCATCATGATGCACGGGGGCACAGTATGTCGGATCATTAGTGTGGCTTGACTGGCTAATGCTTAGTCAATTGTTCCTTTTTTGTGAGGATGATATTCATGAGGGTACACACATGTATCATTCCTTGACAGCTACTCGGATTTAAGATTCATCAGAAACGATTAGCTATCTATAGGGCATATGTTGGATTGTATCACTTTCTTGATGATATATTTATCTTTCATAAAGAAAAATACTATGCAGTAGGTGTTACAACTCTGTCAAAAGTATGCATGTGTCAAACAGAGAAGAGAGAATTTTATTTTGTTGCATTCAGATGAGAGATGAAAGAGATAAGATTTGTCACAACGTCGCGTTAAATCTCCAACATCGGATATCTCTCAAGGTCGTGCAAGAGACGTCGGGCAATATATATATATATATATATATATATATATATGTTGAAAATTGGATGTTCATGTTGGTGTAGTTGAGTTGGTACTCGGTCACAGAGTCAACTTTATTCATTGAAACTCGGATGTTCATACATTTTATGTTCATTGTTGCAGATTCATTGTGAGCATAGAAGAACTAGAGAATCTTACACCTAGCAGCAACATTCATTATTCAAATTTGAAAAGGATTTTCATGGCTAACGCCATTGAATCAAAGGATAGGAATAGGAGAAGGAAGCTGGGGTGAGTGCAAAAGTTCGATATCAGGCAAGCTCAAAGGAGGCAACGAGCAGTGACCATATGTCGAGCTTCCTTTTCTCAACTCTCGCATATTGTTGTCCAAGTTGCAATAGTGTTTGATCTCGGCCTTGCCTACAGGTAGGGGCATAGGCCGGGCCCGCCGGCCAGCCTGGCGCCACGAGGGCTTGGTAGACGGGTCAACCACCCTATCAGCAAATAGGGCCCCGCACCCGGAGAATCTTCCATAGGGAGGAAGGGGGAGTTGGGTCCATCAGGTCACCTGAAAAGGCGGCTGGGTCACCTCCTAGCCAGCAGACCCTGTCAAAGGCCCAATCACTCATACTAGTTCACCTCGACCTAAAGTAGAGGTTAGCACCCTCGGCAATATCAAGTTTTGTGATAACCCCCGACCTAGGGCGTACCCTGTGCTCCCTTCGCTCTCCCTGCCAGTCGGGCGCGTGGCGACCCACGCCCCTTGGTCTTTACCCGACTCGGTCCCCGGCACACGGACCTGCTAGTCGGCGTCCGGGGTACGGCCCTATCCACGGGGTTCCTCATACTTCACCTGCCTCTGACATGCCCACGCGGTCGTCCCGCGCATCCAGTACTCTCGTACTGCGCACTCAGTACTCACGTACTTCCGGAGCACCCCGCGCCGTGTCGCGCTCCTCCTCCGTGCTCCATGTGGGTTGACAGTCATCATACCCCGGTCCCATCTGTGCGGACAAGGGTTGTCAGCTCCCCCCGGTTATAAAAGCTCGGCACTCCCCCTACCGCAGGTACGCGCGCGCGAGTTCTCTCCTCCCTTGCCTCATTTCCATTCAGTTTCCGCTCATCTGTACTCGGGACTGACTTGACCGTCGGAGTGCCTAACCGGGGATTCCCCCGGCGGGTCCACTGACGGTCTCTGTTTTGCAGGGACGAGGCGAGGTGTGGCCGGCAATCGGCCACCTCATCTGCCCGTGGCTCCTGGGAGGCCCGTCAGGCCCGTGGGACTGCCACACCACTCCGTGACAAGATCAAAAATGGTGCTAGAAGGAGGGACACCAGCAGCCTGATCGGAAGTGGCAGTGGGAGATCCATATGGGTTCAGGCGGTCAGCGTTCCCGAGGAGGCGAGCCCTGCTTCGTCCGTTCTCGGGAAAGTCATTAATGCACCAGAGGCCTTACGACGAATCCCTTCGGGGCAATACTGGATCTTGTTCTTTTTCTAGCAAGGCGGATAGGGGAGAATATGTGCGATGTTGTTTCCACGCATTTGATGACCGGCCTTCTGGATATACTCCATATATTCTATGCATCTCTATGATCCGGCCTTCTGGATATGACTCACCCAGGCACCGTGTATTTGGGAATCTGGAGATATCTTATATACACTCGCCGCGTGTCCGAAAATTGGGTCTTCTGGATATATCTCGCCTATTTAGTACGCCCTTCCGGAATGGTTTTCTTAAAGAAACAACAGTTGCTGCATTACCCTCGGCGAGGTTCTCAGGCGGCGTGTGGCGGCCCACGCTCCCTAGGATGCCCTCGACCGGGAAGCCTCGGCGAGGCTCTCAGGCGGCGCGTGGCGGCCCACGCTCCCTGGGATGCCCTCGACCGGGAATCCTCGGTGAGGCTCTCAGGCGGCGCGTGGCGGCCCACGCTCCCTGGGAAGCCCTCGACCGAGAAGCCTCGGCGAGGCTCTCAGGCGGCACGTGACGGCCCACGCTCCCTGGGATGCCCTCGATCGGGAAGCCTCGGCGAGGCTCTCAGGCGATGCGTGGCGGCCCACGCTCCCTGGGATGCCCTCGACCGGGAAGCCTCGGCGAGGCTCTCAGGCGGCGCGTGACGGCCCACGCTCCCTGGGATGCCCTCGACCGGGAAGCCTCGGCGAGGCTCTCAGGCGGCGCGTGGCGGCCCACGCTCCCTAGGATGCCCTCGACCGGGAAGCCTCGACGAGGCTCTCAGGCGGCGCGTGGCGGCCCACGCTCCGTGGGATGCCCTCGACCGGGAAGCCTCGGCGAGGCTCTCAAGTGGCGCGTGGCGACCCACGCTCCCTGGGATGCCCTCGACCGGGAAGCCTCGGCGAGGCTCTCAGGCGACGCATGGCGGCCCACGCTCCCTGGGATGCCCTCGACCGGGAAGCCTCGGCGAGGCTCTCAGGCGGCGCGTGGTGGCCCACGCTCCCTGGGATGCCCTCGACCGGGAAGCCTCGACGAGGCTCTCATGCGACGCGTGGCGGCCCACGCTCCCTGGGATGCCCTCGACCGGGAAGCCTCGGCGAGGCTCTCAGGCGGCGCGTGGCGGCCCACGCTCCCTGGGATGCCCTCGACCGGGAAGCCTCGGCGAGACTCTCAGGCGGCGCGTGGCGGCCCACGCTCCCTGGGATGCCCTCGATCGGGAAGCCTCGGCGAGGCTCTCAGGCGACGCGTGGCGGCCCACGCTCCCTGGAATGCCCTCGACCGAGAAGCCTCGGCGAGGCTCTCAGGCGGCGCGTGGCAGCCCATGCTCCCTGGGATGCCCTCGACCGGGAAGCTTCGGCGAGGCTCTCAGGCGGCGCATGGCGGCCCATGCTCCCTAGAATGCCCTCGACCGGGAAGCCTCGGCGAGGCTCTCAGGCGACGCGTGGCGGCCCACGCTCCGTGGGATGCCCTCGACCGGGAAGCCTCGGCGAGGCTCTCAGGCGACGCGTGGCGGCCCACGCTCCTGGGATGCCCTCGACCGGGAAGCCTCGGCGAGGCTCTCAGGCGACGCTTGGCGGCCTACGCTCCCTGGGATGCCCTCGACCGGGAAGCCTCGGCGAGGCTCTCAGGCGGCGCGTGGCGGCCCACGCTCCCTGGGATGCCCTCGACCGGGAAGCCTCGGCTCTGCGCAAGCCCTTCCCTCGGATCGGCTCTCGGCCAGACGCATGACGATCCATGCTGGCCAAGAGATCGCTCGTCCGAGCTGCCTTCCTCTTGCTCTACGCAAGCCATTCCCTCAGATCGGCTCTCGGTCAGACGCATGACGATCCATGCTGACCAAGGGATGACCCGACCGAGCGGCCTTCCTCTTGCTCTACGCGAGCCCTTCCCTCGGATCGGCTCTCGGTCAGACGCATGACGATCTATGCTGGCCAAGAGATCACCCGACCGAGCGGCCTTCCTCTTGCTCTACGCAAGCCCTTCCGTTGGAACGGCCCTCGGTCTGACACTTGACGGTCTATGCTGTCCGAGAGGTTGCCCGACCGGGCGACTTCGAAATCGACCCACTGGAATCCTCCCCCAGGATGGAAATCCTCCGGAGCTTCTCAACCTGGGACCCGCGCCCTCGCTACAGCCCCGAATCAGTCCCTAAGTCAAGAAGGTGAGACCTCCCCTCAGCGCATCCCCCCCCCAAGTTCATAGGCGGGAGATGACTGAGCCCCCGCAAAATACGGCTAGGCACGCCTCGAATAGGCCCAGGGGCTAGCCCGAGCTCGTAACGCCTCTCGGGTCCACCCAAGCCAAAGAGCGGTCGGTGCCTCCATAGTTCGGGCAACCATTAAGCGAGTGCAAAAGAAGAAGACAATACGCCGGAGCAGAAGGCGAACGGACTGTGCGCGGATATATAGGGTGGCAGGGCCGCTTGATGGTGGGCCACGGCAGAAGCAGCGGGCAGCAGTAGCCGCAGGAGCAGGCCCAATGGGGCCCAAGAAACAGAGCGCCCTGCGCCCAACCTCGTTCCTCGAGGAACGGAGAAACTACCTCGGCGATTGAAGAGGGATGAGATACGTGGAATCCTCCCCAGTCGTAAGCAGCAATGGCGAGAAGTCCTCAGTCGCTTAAGGATACGGAACCAATAGTAGGGAAAAGGAAGACAGCATGGTTTCACCGGCCGACCGGGGTCCCTAGACCTCAGAAAGGTCCCCAGGTGAGACCTGGATCCCCTCGGCGCGCCAGGCTTTCGACAAGTAAAGATGGTCCAGTCAATCGGACTCGTCGCCTCCTTCGACTAGACTCGAGGGGGACGCTTATGATCCCGGCCTTGCCTACAGGTAGGGGCATAGGCCGGGCCCGCCGGCCAGCCTGGCGCCACGAGGGCCTGGTAGACGGGTTAACCACCCTATCAACAAATAGGGCCCCGCACCCGGAGAACCTTCCATCGGGAGGAAGGGGGAGTTGGGTCCATCAGGTCACCTGAAAAGGCGGCTGGGTCACCTCCTAGCCAGCAGACCCTGTCAAAGGCCCAGTCACTCACACTAGTTTACCTCGACCCAGAGTAGAGGTTAGCACCCTCGGCAAGGTCAAGTTTCGTGATAACCCCCGACCTAGGGCGTACCCTGCGCTCCCTTCGCTCTCCCTGCCAGTCGGGCGCGTGGCGACCCACGCCCCCTGGTCTTTACCCGACTCGGTCTCCGGCACACGGACCTGCTAGTCGGCGTCCGGGGTACGGCCCTGTCCACGGGATTCCTCATACTTCACCTGCCTCTGACATTCCCACGCGGTCGTCCCGCGCATTCAGTACTCTCGTACTGCGCACTCAGTACTCACGTACTTCCGGAGCACCCCGCGCCATGTCGCGCCCCTCCTCCGTGCTCCATGCGGGCTGACAGTCATCATACCCCGGTCCCATCTGTGCAGACAAGGGTTGTCAGCTCCCCCCGGTTATAAAAGCTCGGCACTCCCCCTACCGCAGGTACGCGCGCGCGAGTTCTCGCCTCCCTTGCCTCATTTCCATTCAGTTTCCGCTCATCTGTACTCGGGACTAACTTAACCGTCGGAATGCCTGACCGGGGATTCCCCCGGCGGGTCCACTGACGGTCTCTGTTTTGCAGGGATGAGGCGAGGTGTGGCCGGCAATCGGCCACCTCATCGGCCCGTGGCTCCTGGGAGGCCCGTCAGGCCGGTGGGACTGCCACACCACTCCGCGACAGGATCAGTGTTCCTAAAAATTCTTTGTTCTGCTGCCACTAATGTTCTTTTCCCTCCTTGCTCAGGCTGCCCTGATCAGCAATAGAGGGAACACAAGATCTAATGTGTTTTCGCATTCCTTCACCAGTTTCGAAACAAGGTCTGTCCTAAAGAAAGGCTGTTTGAGGACCTTCTCTATGAACGGCAATCTTAGCAACCGTCCTGTCCGTTTGTCGTACTTCTTCAATATTTTGCCAAGCCCTGCAATATTTAACTGTTTTGTAACTCTTCTTTCCTAAGTTGCATTTAGATGGAACACATATCTATTTTGCAGTTTTCTTAAGTTCGTGCAAAGGATGTTTAAACATTAGAAACATGCAATGAACATTGGAAATGTTGGCAAAAGAAAGTGAGGTGATTTTGTTTAAAGAAATTTCTTGGGTTTTGGAACTTTGCTTTTAAAGACACCAATTTTCCCTGAAATATTAATCTTAATCAAGCTTAATCTTCCATTGATGTAGACCGTCTGTTAACAAGTATTAATCTTCATCAATTTTGTAACTCTGTCTTTCTTCCTGCAAAAGTTTCTGCATGTTTGAGAAGAAAATAATTGAATTTGCTATAGTGCTAGCAATCAAATGACCTGTGTAGTTGACGTTGCTGTAGTTCTCCAGAAGCACCATTTCACCATGGAAGTTCACTATATCCTTCCTGATCCTTGACATCACTTTTGCAAACTCGGAATCAGAAGGTTGGCTACCTCCTGGACCATGTGTCTGAATCACTCTCTTGATCCTCCTGCCGCCAAATGGATCAAATTCTCAGCATACAATAACTAAATTGGCACAATGGTTTAATTGCATTTGGCAACTGTCAGATGTTTAGCATCAGGGTTTCAGTAATTGTTTATGCATGTTTTTGGAGAGAGAACAGTAATTACAGCAAATTAACGAAGCTCAAACAGTTAAAACTTATCTGTTAACCGTAAACTGGAGAGTTTGATCCTACACTACACGCAAAATAAAAATATTTCTGCTATGGATTTCTACTACAATTTGTCGACCATTGTAGATTGTGACAGCTTCAAATGTCATTAGAGAAATCATCTCAGACGGAAAGATAGACTGGCACAAGCTCAATAATGGACTATCAGTCTATTGCTGCAGATACATTTAGTGCATTTTGATAGCCTTACAACAGTGGCATGGCTGTTGCAGATAGAATCACTAGCAAAAGGATATTTCAGAGTGAGCATCATAATTGAAATCCAACATTACTCGTGTCGATATGGCAAAGTAAATTCAGGTATAAAAAATTATGAATAGCACGTATTCATAGAGACTACTTCCACTTGCATTTAAAAATGCGCTACCAAGATTTATTTAGAAGGCACTGAACTGAGTATGTTCTTATGGAGGAAAGGTGTTGAATGAACCTCCTCTGTTTATTCTAAAGGATTTACTAGAAAGAAGTGCGACCTATGGTTCAAAATAACAAAAATAAAGTCAATACTCATATTCTGAAAACTCAAGGAACCAACGGATGTAACCACCAAAATATTTAAAGCCAAAGTAGTTATAAAATTTAGGTGATTAGTGATGTCTTAAGGTGTGGCTGCTACTCCAAGTACATCGTTGGATCATGCACTAGGAGCGAGTGATGAGGATCCAAGGCTATTGCCTTCATCATGGCTGGTCTTTGGTAATATTGGACGAAAAATTAGGAATATTCAGCAAATTCAAGCTATTTTACATGATTCCGAGTTCTAAGAAGCAACGAACTATAATTCAGAGAAAAAAATTCATTAGAAATGTTCAAGAGTATGGTCGACTATATTATTTGGTAGTGCAGTTTGGGAGCTACAGACAACTCAAACAGAAGATCTTAGACTTAGAGACTAGACTTACATAAGCAACTTCGTTGGGGAATTGATTTTTTAAGCACGCCACTTTAATTTGTTGTCTGAAAAAACTATTTACACAAGAAAATGAATACATTGTAAATAAACTATTTACACAAGAAATCTTTACTTTGCTGGAGTTGTGATTGCTTTAAATTGCTCCTTGAAGATGTGAAATACAATAGTACTCGCCCACAAACATTCTAAGAATCGCCTCTCAAAATTTCTACAAAATCTTCTTTTATAGGATTGTTGTTCGTGATTGAAATCCGCCTAACAGACAAGTAGTTGCTCCTTTACAGTTGATTGTTATGCTGCAATTCGAATGTTGCTATACTCTGTCTACTCAACAGCTCTCCATTCAACTCAAGATCCAAGTCAGTAGTCACCCAAGTTGTGCGACTGCTACTTATCAATTAATTGTAAAATTTTTTGTGTTGTTTCATGGTTAATCAATTGAGTTCATCAGTTGACTATACCATCAATTGATTGATAATCACTAACAATCGACTTTTCATACCAGAAAACTCCCACAAACTCCAAGTTTATGATTTCGAGTTCATCAATCAACTATTACTTCCATATCAATTCACTAATACCTTATTTTTAGTCATACCAAGACTAAACTCTATCCTTACCTAGTACACAGTTTAACTGCAATTTATTAAGACTTCCTTTGCATACCATATCATCGGATCAACCTTAACCTATCAAGACTTCTTCCTTGTCAAACCTTTGATCCTCCATGACCTAGTTGGACTTTTCATCTCATGCCTAAATTTGATCCTCCATGACCTGCTATGACTTCACCCACACGGCTAACATCCAGTTCTTCATGATCTATTATAAATTTCACTTACATGCCTAATATCGATACTTCATGATCTGTTAGGATTTTCATCATTATCAAGTATCCAATCAATCATAACCCACTTGAATTTTACTTTTGTCAACTCCTTGTTAAATTTTCAATTGTCAAATATTCGATCAACCATGATCTACTTAGACTTCTCTACTATCAAGTATTCGATCAACCTTAATATACTTGACATCTTGCTCTACCATCAAACATTTTTTATTAAATATCACTTAAGCTACTTAGACTTCTCCACTATCATCCCAACTTGAGCTTAGTGAATTTTAACCTCGATTACATCAACAAAAATCACCTCCAAATAAAGAGGTCAATTACATCAATAGAAATCACCTCCAAGTAAACATAGGTTATCAACAAAATAACAACTCAAAGTGTGCTGAGATCAGGACATAATCACCTTGCCACCACCAAAAGCATGGTGTAGCTCCTAAGCCTCTATTTGGGAGGAGGTGAGGGGAGGAGAAAGAAGAGTAAATAAGGGGAAAGGTAATTTTGATTCATTTTTGGGAGGGAGTGAACTAAGGAAATGAAAGGTAAAGAAAGATAAGCTTTAACCTTCGTTACCCATAAAATAGAAAATTTTTTTACATCCCAATTTAGGGTGTATGGGAGGATAAAGAAGGGTAAGGAGAATCAAAAATAATATTTAATTATATTCCTCCTCCATCATTTCCTCCTTCAATTTTAAAAAAAAATAAGGATAATTTAATAATTTTATATATTTAACCTACATTACTCTCTCTTTCCGCCCAAATAAGAATCTTCCCTTCCTCCCAAACGACAAAAACATAGATACTTTACTTCTCTTTCCTTTCTTCCCCATCCGTTAATAAACCTCCTTCTATCCCATCCAAACAGAGGCTAAAGGTGAGGACCAACCATGTTTAAACTCGTTTGTTCCGCCAAGCATGTCATCCTTCAGGCGGTTAGCCTTGCCTCTCCAATTGAAGGAGAGATACAGATATGGCGTGTCCTCTGGAAATCCCACAAAAGCGCAAAGATTCAATCCACGACTAATTTGAATTGCGAGGCATTGATTATATCCCTATACGAGATACACTAATTCCTGAGTCCCTGGATGCGTATGGAATGATTTTTTCGGCTTAGACTTTATTTCCATTTTTTATTTCCCCTTTTTTATTTGAATATTCTACTTCACCGGTGAAACTGGATGCGTAAACCCCATTTTTTATTTACAGATACAAAGATAGTTGTGTTCGCTAAACTCAGGATAAGGAGAGACTTACTCCAATGAAGTAAATATATGTTCAGATGGAAATCCAGGAGGTACATAGCTTTTCAACTCATAATTGCTAAAAACAAAAAGCTTCAATTCAGCTCCAGGTTTCAGTAGCACATTTTGCCCCATCAGTCTCTCCATCTATGCCCACAACTGGGATTGCAGCAGATGAAGAACAGAGTCAAGCCCTCCTCTCCCTTCGAAGGTGCCTATAAATCAATCAAATTGATGACCGAGCTATCAGAAAGTTTTTGGGGTTCAAAAACAAATCAGCTATGTTTGGGATTCTGAGTTTTCATGCAGGTAATAACTTGCAAGACAGCAAATTATTTTGATCTAATTCAGGATCGAATTACAACTTATGGTAACAACCAAACTAAATGCTACATAAAGGCCTAAATGATACAATGAAGACCATTAGGGCCATGAAAATACATAATTTTGGGATGCAATGAAAAGGAAGAAGCTAGAAAAAAAATACTGAGAGAATCAAAACAAAAACATAACAAACTCAAAACACACTCCACATGATTCTGATATTAAAATAATCAGGGAATTGTTTAGCTCAAAGTTTTAAAGCTATGAACCAAAAGTTAGCTTGGATCACATCATTAGTCATGCACAAGCATCAATTCCTTGAGTGACCATTCAAACAATTTAATGAAAGACAGTATGCGTCCAATCTCTATGTTTTAGATACTTTATGGTAAGTTCTTGATACTATGAGTCTTATATTCAAAAAAAAAATGATCAAACATTGGGGAGTGACTAAACCTTGTTTGGACGTTGAACTGAGCTTGAATTAGAGTTAAATTTTATAAATTATGTTTGAACCAAATTAGATGATTTGGATCCAATTCAGTTGCATTTTTTTTATGTTTCACTTGGTCTAGAGTTTTGAGGTGTTTATGTATTTGAGGGGTTGATTGATTTCCCTAATTATTTGTCCAGTGCTTTTTCTTCCGAGCATTCTCCCTCCCTCTCCGGAGACTTCAACCCCCATCGCTGCTGCCACTGTCACCTACATTTACCCTCTCTGTCTCGTTGCTGCACTAAGCCATCACCATCTCTACCTAAAGCAACAATTATTGCTGTTGTCGCTGTCATTGCCACCTACATCAACCCCTTCTCGTTGCTGCCCTAAGCTGTCCTGCTTTCATCTCTACCCAAAGTAGCAATCATGCTGCCTCGCTGCCCAAATCTAATTGTCATTTGTTGGCATCAGCAACAGATGTAGCTGAATTATCTCTAGGCATCAGCAATCGCCTCCATCCGAACTCGTCGCATGATCCCGATGATGCGTTGAACTCATCGCTCGGTCGAAACAGGATACGCGGGTAAGTTAAGTTAGGATTTAATTTAATTATATTAGATTAATAATTTTAATAAATTTTTAATTATAATTGGGATAATTTAAATAGACTTAGGGAGTGTTTGGGAGAGCTTCTGCTAGCTGCTTTTTAGATTCTAGCTACATAGAAGCACTTTTGAGTGTTTGTGAATACCAGATTCTGCTTTAACTTCTATAACTTTTAGTCAAAAGTTGGAAGCAAGAATTTGATGCTTTTTTCTACTTCTGCTTTTTTGCTTATGGTCTAGAATTAAAAGTAGACATTTATACCCTTAATAATTTATCATTTTACATAATTGCCACCATATTTTTAAATAAAATTTTATATTTTCATATAATTTATATATTCATAATTTTTTTAATAAATTTTTATAAATTTATATAAATTTTGTCATTTTTTTATATTTATATTTTTATTAATTATATATTTTTTAAACATATATATTATTAAAAAAATTAATTTTGATATAATATTCAAAATATAACAATAAATATATAAAACATTATTGATGGTTATATTTAGATAATTAAAAAAAATAATTTATATAGTTTAAGGATATTGTTGTCATTTAATTAAAAATTAAGTTTGAAAGCAATTATTCACCAAACACTCAAACTTTACCTTGTATCAGCTTTTAACTTCTATTTCCAAACACTCCATGCTTTAGCTTCTCACTGACTTCAAGATAATCTCTACAAGAATCACTTTTCAAGAAGCAAAAGTTCTCCCAAACACTCCCTTAAAATCTAATAAAATTATCTTATTAATTTAATATATATATAATTATATTTTTTATTTTTAAATATTTAGATTAATCTTAATATATTTTATTAAAAGTGAAATTATAAAGAATAATAATTATTTATAATATTATGTATAAAAAATAATTTAAAAAATTCAACTGCTAGACACCACCTAAGCGGCCGAGACGGTAGACCCGTCACCGCCTACCGCCATTTACAATACTGATTGTGAGACTAATTATATTGAATCAATTATTGGAATAAATTACTTATATGAAAGAGCTTCGGCTCCACACTTCCAAGAAGTAGTGTGACTACTTATGAAAATTATGGAATGCTTAGAACGATGCTTTTAAGGCAGATTAGGGGTCGTCTGCCTATATATATATATATATATATATATATATGGATTACACTAATAAACCTTTACAAGGTGGATTATGAGTCGTTTGCCCCTATATAGTATGTGTATTTATTTAAGAGAATTCCTCTAATCAAAAATACTTGAAAGAGCATAAAAGAGAAAACACAAGATTGATGAAATTGAAGAAAATTTTAAAAGTATTTTTGTAATAAGCGATTAATGTTAATTGATAATCTTGATATTTATTTTTTATTAGATTCTTTTGTGAGATATTGTATATCATGCACTTCTTTTATACCCACATTTCATTTTATGCTCACGTTTTAAAGTGTTTTTTAACTTTCATTGTTTTTTAGATTTGTGAATACTGCCAATGAAGTTTTTTTCATAGGTATGCATTTAGTTTCTTTAATTAACCGTTATCTATATTTTTGCTATGATATTATTGCAATTCACACATGCGAATGAAGCTAATTTCACGATAAGTCTATCCTGTGAAAAGTGTGGTGATAACCAACGTCTTGACGTATTATTTTAGCTACATTTTAATCCTCTTGTATACTTTTGATTCATATGGTATTTTATGAGCAAAGAGTTTATTTGGAGCTTCACTGCAATTTACCTACATTTAGAGTATTATTTACTAACATTTGAACTTTATCTTGTAGGGGATCAAAGGAGAGCTAAACAGGAGTGAAAAGAGAAGTCGAAGCTCACCACATAAGCCGACATGGACTGGTCGTGTCCCACTCTGCTCGGTCTTGGAAATCAATTGGTGCCTCCCTACAAATAGCAAACATGGCCAGGTCATGGCGCGGGATGGCGTTTCATGACTTAAGGATCGATTCATTCAATCAGATCTAGGGTTCATGACTTAAGTAGCCAGTTTTCCTTGGTGATCTCTTAGACTACATCTTGGTTACTGAATGAGACTCAGGTCATTAAAGCTTGGTTGGAAAAATCTTATTATCCCCGCATTTGTATATATATGCATATGTGTTTGTGCTTCACTTTTAAAGTACCAAAAAAAAAAAATCATATGAATAAGGGATATTAAAAAAGAAACAATATCGTGAGTGGAAACTAGCTGGTTACCCCTTTGAAACTGAGTTAGGTTACTGGAAAAATAAATCCTAAGTTTCTCTTGACCCTAAACCTGCCATTGAGACCCTGGATAGATTAAGAGGGATGCACCGAGTGTAAGGCAGGTAAGTGTCTATCACTGGGAGCATAGGGAGCACGGTCAAATGATGATTTGACTATGCATAGAGATTAAAACTGGAAAAACTATGACCACTTATCGCACTAAACACGGGGTAACACTTGGGCATCATGCTTACCAATGAAACTAGTTGATAGAATTAAATTAATTCATTGAGGATGATGATGCATTATGTTGACGCATGAAATTAGATTGCGGATTTTTTCTTGAGGACAAGCAAAAATTTAAGTCTGGGGTGTGATGTGTGTATATTATATATAGTTTTTTTGAATTTTTTAACACACATCTACTTGTATTTTACGAACATATCTTAATTTAACACACCCTATTTTGTATGTTTTCGCTACTTTACTTCATTTAGGTTCGGAGATCTGCTCGTTTTAATTGTTAGGACGCGACTTGGAGCGAAATGGGAGCCGGAGCCGAATTGGAACTGAAGCTGGACTGGAGCCGTGTGGGGTCACACGGTTGTAGATGCTTTTATCTTGTCTTCTTGTTGTTTCTACCTTTGCAATGGAGTAGTTCTCCATCTCTAGGATGTAGAGAGTAGCTAGGATGTGATGATATAGTTTGAACTATGTATTGGTGCATTTTCTTATTCAATGAAATGTTCTTGGCTTGTTTTGTGTATTGTACCTTGTATGTGTTTGTTAAAATATGTAGAAAATACATATTGTGAAGGTTTGGCCACCACATAGAGGGAGCGCCCGAGATCATATCACCGGAGAGCCTTCGTGACAAAGACTACCTTTAATCGAACATCTTGGGCATTATCACGAAATGGAGATCAATCCCTTACAAGAGATTAGCTAACACGATTTAATAGGTTTCTCCCTGTCCCGTATTAGTAAATGTTTAGCGTAACCTAGAAATGTATAACCGGGGGCCCTTAGTGACAAATGATTACCTTTAACCAAACTCTCTAGGCTACCTACCCTACTTAATGGCATTGGATGCCTAAGGAAGAAGCACTCCGATGCCACTTCTGCAGGGTTAACACCGATACCTAGTCAGGATCTCTATGAATGCATAAACATCGAGATTAGGATATAAACAATCCATAAAGCATCAACTAGCATTGTAGCGAAATCAAAACCCTAGATTCCACTCCATCCGACCCTTCCCTATAGATCAACTCTCTCTCTCTCTCTCTCTCTCTCTCTTCATCGCTCTTTCTAGCAAGCTCTCAACAAACCCTGTGATCGTCTAGATAGCTTACCTCATAAACTCGACTAGTGCTTAATCAACAGTCCATGTAGATCGATATTTTATTACTTGACGACGATTCTATTCGCTTGCGGAGTCTACAATCATATGTGTAAGAATTAGGTTCATGAATATTTTGATCCTTGAAAATTTGATAGCCCTAAATAATTACCTTTTACGATCTTTGAAATATTGATAGGGAGATGAGTTTTTGATTGTTTACTAGTTTTGTCTACTTTCCCATGACGTTCAAGAAATAAAAGGGAGTGTGATAACCAATGTTTGACGCATTATTTTGACTTTTATAGTTGGCATTTTAATCCTCTCGTATGCTTAAATGTTAATTCATATAGTATACAAGCAATAGATTTATTTGGAGTTTCACTATAATTTACCTACATTTAAAGGATTATTTACTAAGATTTGAACTTTATCTTATAGGAGATCAAAGAAGAGTTAAAACGGAGTCAAAAGAGGAATCGAAACTCACCATGGAAGCCAACACAACCTGGCCATGTCCCCTAACACGGCCTGATAGTGTCCCATTTTGCTCGGTCTTGGAAATCAATTAGAGCCTCCCCAAAGTAGCAAGCAAGGCCAGGTCGTGCTTCCTAGCACATCGTGGCACGGGATAGTAGTTCATCACTTAAGCAGCTGATTTTCCCTTGGAGGATCGATTCATTCACTCAAATCTAGGGTTAGGGAGCCATCTTCTTCCTTTTTCTCCACCTCCATCGAAGCCCTCATCCCGGCTGGGAGAGGCACTTCCATCTCCATCTCTAGTGGCCACCTTCATCCCCAAGCTCTCATCCCAGTTGGGAGAAATTATCATTCATTTCACCACAGTTGGGAGGGGTTTCCTCACAAGGGAACACATAACTTGAGGAGAAGATGGTGTGATGATCTTCCACCTTCTTAGCTTCCAAAAGTCCATCTCTGATCCACATCAATCACTTGTCTAGGTTGGGAGAGGCACTCCCATCTTCATCGTCGGAATCCACCACCGATTAGCCCTTCACCTAGTTGGGAAGAGGCGCTTCCAATTCCATCCAGGTATCGTTCCGCATTATCCACTGCGATCGGAGGGAGAATTGCTCCACTTTACCCTTAGTTTAGCTTAGCTTCTTTTATTTCTTATGCTTGCAATGTGTTTGTCTTAATGCCCCTTACACTTTGCTTACTTCAGTCAATGCAATTTAATTCCTTTAATTTTTGCTATGCTTGTTTCATTCAATTGCTTTAAGTTTTGTTCTTCAATGGAATGCAAGTAGATTAGATTAGATTAGGTTTCATGGAATGCTATGAGTTTCGTTGAATGCTTTATGTTTCCTTTAATTCTATTGCAATTGTAGCTTAGCTAGGTTAGAGTTTTAATTATTCGCATTGCTCTTCAATTATTAGTCTTAGAATTCAACTCACATACCCCCATTTCAGCATCAAAAACCAAAACGTAAACCACAAAGCAATAACATTGAATCTTGAGATTGGCATTCACCATTACATTCCTTGTGAGAGACGATCCGAGCCATCCCTATACTATATTAGTATAGAGAGGTTTGGTAAATTGAATTATAACCGTAGTAGTACGCCAAAAGTGTGTTATCATGTGGCAAAAAAGCTATTGATTCATAGCTCATTACTGAATGAAGCTATACCTCAATATCATGCATCATATCGAATATAAAAACCATAGAACCGTTCTTAATCAAACCATATTTTATCATTTATTGAATAATTACAAAACAGGGATAGAAATCAAACCTTCTTAAGCTATTTGGGGAATTCTCTAATGGCTTCGTTGGGATGTATCAAACACTTCTATGTAGCATTCTGTCCAAATGAGTGAGGTTAGTGCTTTGGGTTCGATGTATACCTTTGAAAATCTACTCATCAAGTTGGTGTTTAAAGACTTCAACTAGTTATCATAACCTTAATATGTGATTCTCAATTTGCCTTCATAAAAAACAAGAGCACCAATGATTTCTTTATGTATGCCTTAGAAATCATAAATTGGTGCCAGATCAGAGATTAGGAGGAATCAGTGGTTATAAAATTGAATTATGAGAAGACTTCGATAATATGAATTTGGAAACATTGGTGTGTATCGTCAAAGTGGGAGTTTTTCTAGCTAGATGATTTCTGGGATCTTGGTCATTTCCAGTGCAGATAAAAGGTGGCCATGACAAATGCCAAGTCTGTCCATCTTTTCCATGTATGGGGTCTACGGTAAGGTATTCCCTTATCCTTGTACCTCATTCTTGTGATAGACACTCTACCCTATATTTTAAAAGGATGGAGCAAATGTTGAGGCTTAATGAGGGAGTTGCCAAAGGCTTCGGTTTTCAAATTCTTCAATCAATATACAGTCAATATACTATTATTTTCTAGTGCTAATCCTCAGATGATCTTTTATCTTCGAATTTTAGTTGTAGCTTTCTCCATGTTCAGTGGATTAAAGATCATATGTAATCGATCTGCCTTGGCATATATTGGAGAACTAGAAGCAATGATCAGATCTTAGCTGATACATTCAGGTGTTCTTACTAATCTTTGCTGATGTCTTATCTCAGGTTTCAACTAGGCACTAGACCGAACAGGATATTCTGGGAGAAACTATTGGATAAAGTTTCTAGGGACTAGTTCCAGAGCAATGGGCCTTTCTCTCCCTAGGTGGCAGATTAAATCTTCTACATATTGTACTAACTTCCACAATATTGTTTACATGCTCTGTGTGCATCCTACCAGAATGAATGAGTACTGGAATGGAAACCATTCGATGTTCATTTCAGCAGAACAGTCAGCAGGGTTCTACCATCTCCCCAGTACGATACTTGGCATCTTGGTGGATTCTTCATTTGCAGGATTTTAATATAGCACTTTTATGCCGCTGGTGGTGGCAACTGCTTAATGGAGCTCCAGTGCTGTAGTGGCACATCATCAGTAGAACCTACTTCTCAAACAAGCTTTAAGAGAATGCACATCCAGATCAGCTGTGGTCTTTCTTGTGGAAATGAATCTGATAGGCTCGTGATTTTTGTGTGGTGAACCTCTCGGTTAAAACCAAACAATCATCCAATTTTGTGATTTGGTGTAGTGAATGAAAGCACACTGCTAAAATGGGTAATCCAGATCAGCTGTGGTCCCTCTACCCAAGGTTTTTCAATGGAGGCTTGGCTGCATGCATTAGCAGAATTTCATTCATGGTGGTGCCCAGCTTTAACACAATGGCTTAACCATGGTGCCATATGTCTAGCTCTCCCATTGCCTAAACATTTTCGAAATGGTCCATCAAGATCAGGCAGATATAAGAAATTGGCGAGAGATTCTACAACTCAGGAGTCATCAGATTCCATCTTCAAAATGAGCTACCTACCTTCTTTCTTTGAGAAATCTGGTGCTCAAATTGGCGATAGATTCTAAAACTCAGGAGTCATCAGATTCAATAAAAATGAGCTACCTACCTCTTTGCTTGAGAAATCTGGTGTCGGGCACTTGGTAGCTCTCCTCAGCTCCTGCTTGTAAACATCGGTGATCAAGGGCCAGGTGTTGTCTCTTCTTCTTATAAGCCTAATAATTTTGTACATGTATCTATCTAATCAAGAACCAAATGGGCAATATGACTCACTCAAAATCCTTTTTAAAAAAAAAACCAGACATAAATAGGTGACCAGTTGGCAATTCTAACAGATACAGATCCTGAAATTTTTGGGTTTTCAATTCTTCAACCCAATGGATTTAGTGCTTCTTTAACAATTCAATTTAACACCTCAACAATTTACATACTCCTATATAATAGCAAGAAAGCTACTCTTTAACCTTGGATCACTTGAGGTAGTTTCAGGTGAATGTGGAGCTTTATTCTGCAATTTATGATCAATATTAGTCCTGTTGACTGACTGTTTTCTACATTTACACCGTGTTTCCTACTAGGGAAGAAAAGTGCAAGAGAGAGATGGATGGGAAAAGATGTTGATAGATGGAGGACTTTTTTGTATATTTTGAAGAGAAGAAAACCAGGAGAGAAATCTTTCTTCCAAGGAACGAAGTGTCATTCCGTACCAAGCGGCACGGGCGGATTTTACCGTTCCGCCCGTGCACCGAAACCGGCACAGTAAGCCCCTTGATTTCGTGCGATGAGTGATCATCAACGGCGGGAGGCAGCGCGAGGTGAGGCGACGATAGCAATGAGGCGAAGCAAGGGCGGCATCGGAAAGGTATGATTTAAATTTGAAGCATACCAGAAGCGACGCTCTACGGGACGCTTCGCAGGACATCTCCGACACCACCGGAAGAGTCGCGAGCATCCCGGAGGTGCCTCCGACCATCTCGCAAAAACACCCGGCGCGTAGTTGTGGTTGTTGCAAGCGGCGCCGGAGGGGTCGCAAGACTCCTCCAACACCACCGGGAGCACCGCCGAACGACACTGCCAAACGCCTCACGACGCCTCCACATCCGACGTCGTTGCTAGGGCTCGTTGCGTGTTCTGTGGTGAAAAATAAATCTAAAGTTTTTTTAAATCAATTTTTATTTAAATAAAAAATTTCCTCGTTTAAATGCAATATTTTAAATAGACTTTTGTATACCCTAGTTTAATTATCCATGTAAAATATATTTAAAATAAAAAAATTAAATAAATTTTATTAATTAATATTCTGAGAATTGTTTTTTTATTTAAATATTATTTAAAAATTCTAAAAAATTTTAAAAATTTTCTAATAAATCAAATTTATATTTTGATAATTTTTTCATTATTTTATATTTTTTACGGTTCTATTATTTAATTAATATTCTGATATTTTTTATCATTTTAAATATATATTATTTAAATTAATAATTAATTAAATGAATAAATAATTAATTTATATAATTATTATATATAAAGTAGCAATTTATGTTAATTTATATACTTATTATAGATAATATTTTTTTATCTTAGAATCAATTTGAAATTTAAATCCATGAATATTAAGATATTAAACTTTTTTACTTTTAGAATTTTAGGTTCCAAAATATATGAACATATTTTTGTCATATAATGTCTCTACCTGATATGTCTAAAAAATATTATCTATTATTTTTTATTTTAAAATAAAAAAATACCAAAATCATATCAGCATAGCATGATATGATAACGAAATCATAACGTTCAGGTCTAGAACCGAAACTTCAGCACGGGTCAAGATTTTACACCTTGCTTTCTTCTATTTACTTGAAGAGAAGGAAAGAGAGAAGATTTAATTCTTCATTTTAAAAAATGCAAAAAATACAAAATCAACAAATCAACAAAATAACAATAATTTCATTCTTTTAAGGTTTTAGCCTGCATTTGGGCTAGATTATGATTATTTTTTTGTTAGATTTGGATGGAAGCTATTCGTGGAAAGCAGGAGAATTTGGGAGTGTTTGATTTGCTACGTTTTCAATTTTCATTTTCTAGAAAATCATATTTTTTTCATTTCTTAAAAAATAACTTTATTTCATTCTCTAATTTTCCAAAAACATACTATATCATTTTCTAGAAAACAAGTGTGAAAAATGTCAACCAAACATATTTTCTAGAAAATCACATTTTCTCAAAAAAAGAAAATTAAAAACAATGATGGAAAATGGAAACTAAACGCAGCCAAAGTTTTTTTACCTATTGTTTCCTTCCCTCACCTAAGGAAATGGAGGGAGAGGTGGGCCCCACCTACTATTTCCCTAGGCAATTCCTTCCATAGGCGATTCCCCCAGATAAACACACCCTTAACCTGTGAGGAGAGGCTCTGCAACTGAGATTATCATTCGTGATTTTGGGTAGCATCCTTTAGTGTTGTAAGTTGTTCGTGAGGAGAATATATTATAGGCAGGCTAAGACCATAACCTCAAATAGTGTATTAGCAATGACCACGAGTCATAGAGCTTTTGTTGTGTGATTCTTTAGTTCCAAGACTCAAGGTATTGGCTAAGAATTAATAGCATCTAGTCAAGTTCAGGAGGTTGGAAGAGCTAAGTTATTTCACGGCAGTTGTCTACTCTTGTGTGGTTTTTTCTTCCATTTCACTTAATCAAACCCTCCTTTCAGCATCAATCTAATGCTGGTGGAAATACCTTTTATCCTGAGTTGTCTGGAAAGTCAGACAATTATCTCTCATGTTATGCTAGAAAGTCGAAAGAGTTTTTTCCTCCAAGCTGCATAACGTGTCAGATTATACAATAGTACAGAACTTATATAGGAATAGTATATTAGCTTTTGTAACTCTTCACCTCTTTTTACATGCCTCAGAGGGGAATTTGGGATGATGACACGTAGCTGACAAAGGTTGGTCATGACAACTTCTAAAGCACGGTTGTATGCTTGTGACAGTTTACTCTGTCGGAATCCAACTTAATAGATGATGATGTGGATGACAAATCAACAGGTACGCAACAATCAAATAAGTGGGTATGATATTTGTCATGTTGTTATTGATGGTTATAGATTTGTCTAAAACCCTTTGGGTACTTCTAATGCAAGGGGAGTATTTTAAATTCATTGGATTTTTTTTCTTCTTGCTAGCACTGCAGTAGATAAAGATGTTGCTACATGTAAGATGACCTCTTTACAATACCATGAATCTTCATTAATAGTCTCTCTTCGTAAAAAAAAACGAAAATGGACTAATTACTTTCTAATAAGCTTAAAGTCCTTTTCACTTAATAACCAACTTGTGCAGAAAATTAAACAAATCATCTAAATTTAACTAACCACAAAATAGAAGTATTTCAAATAACTGATCATACTTTCAACTAAAACAGTCCTACAAGGTGGGCTCTTCATTCCCAAACTCAATAAGATTAGATCAAGAACATAAGCATCCTAAGCTGCAGCATTAAAGATGTTTGTCTCAGATCATCTAAAATAAATCGTGCATGAGGAATCCAATGAAGCCCTAGGCAATGAAAAATAGTAGCAGAGTGATTAACACATTAATAATACTCTCTTAACTAAACAAACATATAATGACTTAAACTGATGAGATAGATGCCAATCATTCGTAATTAGAAAACAATGAAAGATAATATATTTCACCTGGAAGAAGACAGCCTCTGGGTGATTACAGATGGAGCATCTAACATTCCTTGTGCGAGGTAGAGTGGGATCAGAGGCTGCATCCTGTAGCAATCGAGACCTTTCACCAGCAGAATGATTTATTTCCATTTTGTAGACACAGGAATCCTCAGCAACTTCCTGTGAAGAAAACAAGAAGCATGACTAAAATTGACCGAAAACAAGGTGATTATTTAGAATGACTACGATACATGATGTTATAACTGTTGGAAATTCGTAACTAATTGGTTGAATAAGGACATGGACGGCTATTTCACGGGTAGATCATCATAAACCAATTTACTGAGTGAATGAATACAAGCGAGGTTCATGAATGTGGATACACAAACACTAACTTGGATGTGCGTGAGTGTTGATTTTCATAAGACTATTAAGGACTAGAAATCGAAATTAGTTTCCAAGATTTGCTGTAAAATAATGAGATAAATTAATCAATTATTCTCAATTAATCAAGGTTTTAAAATTCGCTAGGCGCTAATCGAGGGCCAAGCTAGCATCTAGCGCCTAGGCGGGGACTAGGCGCCGCATCAACATAAATTACATAATAGATCACATTCTATAACTCTAACACAATAATATCAAATTTAAAATGAGTTCAAAATTATACAACTAATAAAATATTACAAATTTATTATATATTTTAACTCTTCAAAATGTAGACTTTTTTAGTTGCTCTAATTTCTCCAGCCCTAGTTACTCAGTACATGAAAATGAAGTTTGGTACTAGCCACTAGGGCAAGCCAATAAATCGATTTTTTTGTTGGACCAAAGTTTAGGGTTTATAAAACTTAAGCCCAACAAAAAAAAAAGGGTTACATTTCAATTTTGGTTAATTGGGCTTTAAATTTAAAAGCTCAAACTAACAAAAATCATGAAAATTTTACACTATTTCCGTGGCACCTAGACGATTCGACCGATTAATCGGCGCCTAGGGCCGCCTAATCCCGCCTAAGCGCCAAGGCCGCCTAGGTTGGCTGACTAGGATGTTTTCGGTGTGGCTAGGTGACGCCTAGCGCCTAGGCCGATTTTTAGAACACGGCAATTAATTATTAAAATTAAGTAATTAATTATTTGAAATGAATAGGTATGAGCATTCTGAGGCAGCAAAAGAAAATATAATAATTAGTCTACTTAATTAAGTTAATAATTTTCTTTAAGGAAAAGACACTTTTGTCTTTTCATCTCTTACAAGTGACTGTTCACCCAAGTAACCTTTCTCCCCTACAAATTAATCACCTCTCATTCTTCTCAAATAACTCAATTCTAAAGTTGTGACTTGTGAGTTCTTCTTCTCTCTCCCCCCCCTCTCTCTCTCTCTCTCTCTCTCTCTCTCTCTCTCTCTAGAGTTACAGGCTTCACAAGTTCACCAAAACTCAAATTTTAGATCATTCTTATTTCATGTCATAGGTCGTTGTATCTTGGGAGGTAATTGCCAATGAACCATAAGAACCTATGCAAGACAAAATTGCCTTCATGAAAGAAGATCTATTTTCGTCTCGAACTCAATTTTATTTTTTGAAGGGGTAAGTCGGCCTAAAAGGGTGTATTAACATTCATAGAGATGATCCAACGACTGATATTATTAAGCCGCAATAGTCAATCGATAATAATGCTACAAAAAGGGGTGTATCTATGTGCATCTACCACCTAGAGGGTGCTTCAACAACCAAAGGGATGTGTCGAAAATATTAAGGAGACATGATCTACATTGCCATACTATTGCCCCACTAGTTAGAGCTGTTCAAATTTAATTCTCTTATCCAAAGCGATAAACCAACTCGAAAGGGTGTATCAACATCCATAGAGACGATTCAACGACCAACAATAGTAAATTAATGAAATGCTACCAGTTTGGGTGCATCTATCACTCAAAGAGGTACATTTACGACCCAATGGGTGCTTCGACAGCCAAAGGAGTATGTCGAGAATCTAAAGAGGATATGATCCACATCACCATACTTGGATAACACTAATGATTTAATCAGATGCACAAAGATTTTAAAAATAGAATTAATTGAGATGACCAAAAAAATTGTAGATAAGGATTTTAACCAAGAATTTCTCAACTCAAAAAGGAAGAAAGCAACTAACTAGATGAGAAATTATTCTTCACTTTATGTGTTAGATATTAAATTTTATGATATTTAAATTTTTTTTAGAATTTTAGATGATGAATTAACTTAAACCAAACCAACAAATTAGGTTTTAAGGGTTGAACTGAAGTTAGGATGGATTTGGATTTGGATGAAACCTGAAACCCATGCATGGTGATCAACGTCATGTGGGTTCAAATCGGAATCTTGTTTTGACAATTTTAGGGTGAACCAAAGCTCTACTTGGAAAGTCCAATTAGTTGTGTTACCGGCTTAGAATAATTTTTAAGAAGTTGATTTTTAGTTTTTATCATTTTTAAATTGTAAAACTCATTTGTTTCATAATAATTTACACTTAGAATTTATTCTTCTTTTATGAATAGAATGCTAGAATGAGCAACAAGAAAATAAGACTATCCTTAATTCACTATAAATTAGGGCATGCTTTGCTTTCGAATTCTGCAACATTGGAAGACTCAAGAGACTTTCAATGTTGAGGATGTAATTTTGCTTAAAATGAATATATAATTTTATAAGTTCATGTAATTGTATTTAAAAATATCTATGAGTATTTAGTAAAGATTTGAGCATTAAATATCACGTTGTTTATTATATTTTGTTTCTGATCTCACCGAACGATCTCATAAAATGAGGCAGACGGTCGTCAAGGCAAACAATTTAGTATTTATGAGTATTTAAATTAGGCGATGTGAAATTATAACAAATACACGCATCAAACAAGGAAGCGAACAACCAAAGAAGATTTGATGAGCGACGATAAAAGAGGATAAAATTTATTTAAATATAAATGATGATATAGTAGAGGATAGAGTCCAATGGCATAGGAGGATCCATATAACCAACTCCACCTAACTTTGTTGTTGTTATTATTATTGTATCTTTTATTACACTATCATTAAGTGGGGTAGCTCCTGATAAATGAAATTTCACCCTGAGTCATAACATTGTGTGGATAAGGTAGTTATGTCAGAAAATCAACCTAACTTGAACTCCCATAAGTTATCTTTGCTGCAAAATCACTTCAGGTCTAAAAAAAGGTTTTAGATACCATGAAGTCTGGATCACAACCAAAGCCTGTGATTTTGTACAACAACAACAACAACCAACAAAAAAAGCATATCAAGTATGCCTTCACGAGTATAAGGTATTATCCAGTACCAGAAATACCTCAAACCACTTCACCTAGAGCTCTACTATAAATCCAAAGCATATCCAAGGAGCATTGGTCTATAACATTGTTCTATCTGTGAGGCTGTCAGCAAGATAAAAGATCAAACAATCATTGTTCTATCTGCGAGGCTGTGAGCTAGAAAATAGATCAAACAATTTAAGTCATCAAATGACGAGGACATACACATTTGCTTGACGAAAACCAACTAACAGGCAATTACTGGAGAACAAAACGAGCAGAAAACCCTCGTCCTCGTTTCAATGCCATACAAAAAGGGCGAAAAGTTCTTAAGAGTCAATCTTTCCCTCCTGCTCTACTTACACAAAAGCAAGTAGGATATTCGATCTTTGTTGGATCCAGTTCAATATTTCTCCAATTACAGGTAGCTTAAAGGGAAACAAAAGAGCGCTGCAATAACATTGGCCAAGAAAGCAGTCTAAGGAAGAAGAGGAGGGCAGAACCACACCTGATAACTGCAGTTGTGGCAGGCGAAAAGGAGGATCCTTTCTTCCTTGTTTTCCTTCGGATACAGCACATTGTTGCTGGAGAAATCAAGAAGAAAGCGGTAAGAGGATGAAGACGATTTAAGGGGGGGAAGGGCCACGTACTGACCATTCACGACAGAACTTCATAACGCTCATCTTTTCCGCTGCTCTCCTCAGTCCGGTTCTGCGATCGCCCCTTGATGGTTGAATTGTTTGTCTTTATCAGAAAAATGAAGAGTCCGTCGAATTGCGTGGATTAAACCCTAACGGGTGGTCCGTGGGAACCGAAGTGCGTTTGTTAAGGAATTTACATTTTGACTTATGAAATAGTTTGATGACTCATTTAGATTTATATGTTTGATTTGTAAAATTATATCATGAGAAATAGATTTTTAAAAGTATAATAATATATATAATAAATTCACTCAATTCAATCAGCATAGTTCACCTTAAATCTTAATCCTCGTGATTAGGTGGCATAATTGATATTTATATGGATGTTGCTTTTAATATATCTTAAGTAAAATATCTAATTGAATATATCATTTATCCTCTATAAAAGATTACTGTACTATATAAAATGCATTTATGATTTAATGTTTTCTTACCTTCTCTTTAAAATTTTTAAAAGGTCAATAATTATTTATTTTGGTTCTACATATTAATTATTTTGAATTAAAATCAAACTCTTCAATAGAATTTTATATCAGGTAGAATATCTTAACTCTCAATAGTCACACATATAAGTTCATAAAATATTTAAAAAAAAAAGGGATATTTGATGGATAGGATGAACCAAATTCTCATTCAATTTTATTTTTCCATATTAGAAGGAGCTCATATATATATACCTGGCAGTACCACTTGTGAATACTCTATCAGTATGAAAAAATTTTAATATTAGTTGTCTCTGATTCCCGGCCAATTAATTGATTTTTAATAATGCTTACCGTTTCTCCCAATTCGATTAGATCATCATGAGTAAAACTCTGACCATACAAGAAAAGAGAGTTCGACAAACCTGATTAGGACCATCTTCATTGTACGTAATGCAAGGGTGAGCAAACGTTAGACTGAATCTTAGTAAGTCCCACCCAAGGATTTGAATCCACGCTTCCAACGTACACAAATATTCCTCCATTATAGACCATTGGCCCCGACGAGGTTATCTAGGTTAAGATAATTCAGTGGCTTCCCAGTTTAGCTCTTCATATGTTAAACTTCTATGGTATTGAAGAAGCTGTTCTTGTTTTTACTATAGAATCATCGTACTAGATCCTTTGAAATGAATGTTATTCTATTTTACCCTAGCAGCCCATCCAACATTAGAATTGCTCGAAAATCTATTTAAAATCATAATGTTTAAAATATAAGTATTACATTATCGAACTAAATTAAATGATAAATTTGAATGTTAATTGAGTTTTTCTTTTTAATTAATGTATCAGTAATTAGATAAATTGATAAATCTATGACAAACTTTACATGTTTTGATAAATATATTATATTATAATATAAAATTAATAAATCTACCTTGAAATCTTTAAATTCATAATAAACTTATCATTTTATTTATTACGTACTGAGTACACTAATTAATAATTTAGTGACCTTGTATGAATTCATAGGTTACGTTATCCTCCTGTTGGACCATTGCCCCGGAGGCAGATCCGATCATGGTTCAGAACTGATGGTTCGACGGTTCAGAATCGTCGGTTTGACAGTTCGAAATCATCGGTTCGACGATTCGTGGAAGGTCAACCATTAACCTTAACCGTCCAAGACGGTTACAATTCACGGTTCGGAACCATCGGTTCACGGTTCGGAACCACCGGTTCACGGTTCGGTTCTCAGTTCGTTATGGTTCGAGATTATTATATTAAAAAAATTAAAATTAAAAAAATTAAATTTAAAATATAAAATTTATTTAAAAAAACTTGTACTTATTTAAGTTGCCTACGTATCCCTTAGAGTGTAAGGGAATCAAAGCTCACGTAGTTCTTTTATATTTTTACCCTTTTATAAATTTCATGACTTACTTCCATTTCCTCCCGTTCCCATCATATTCGTTCCTTCGGTATCAAATTCTTCGACTTCGTCTTCTAAAAGTTGCATTCCTTGGATTCTTTTCTCGGCTCTGGTCCAATCGTCTAGTAATGCTTGAGCTTCCAATGAGTCAGAAAACATAGTTGATCGCTGTTCATCTAATATGTTGCTGCCGACACTGAACGTCTGCTCCACAACAACAGTTGACACTGGACAAACTAAAATTTCTTTTGCAATCACAGAGAGAACAGGAAAGCTTTAAGCCTTCTGTGACCACCACTTTAAGATATTGAAATCTTTGTTATTTGCTTCATTAAAATCAAAAAAAGTCGTAAAATAATTCTTAAGCTCCTGTGTGGAACTTGAGGATCCTCGTGGATGTTTCGTCCATTCTTTTAATAAAAGTTGTGCTTTTGTAAGTTTTAAATTAGTACTAGTAGGCTGTTATATTTCAGAAATATTAGTTTGTATTCCATATTTAATATAATATTGATTATAAAAATCATATAAATAATTTCTAATATTATATATAATATTAACTGGATCTGGAAAAGAAGAATCTTTAATAAGAATTAAAGTGTCATAATATAAAGTTAATATTTCTTATAAAACTTCTAATTTAAATCTAGGATCTAAAGCAAATGAAATTAAATAAATTTTAGTAATAAAATAAAAATATTTTTTTCCATTTAGTTTTCATAGCTGATATGCAAGAAGTTAAAGCTTCATTATTGATATCTTCATTTAATACTAATACTATACTAGAAAAATTCACTAAAACTAAATAAGCAGTGGGATAATAAATACCAGAAAGTTGTTCAGTCGCATCGTTAAATACTTTTAAAATTTCACAAATATTACTATAAATATTCTATTGTTGTGAAAATAAATATATATTAGTATTACTATTTTGTGCAATAAATAAACATAATAAATCTTTATATTGAAAAGAATCTTGTAATAATTGATATGTTGAATTCCAACGTGTTAGAACATCACGTGGAAAATTTTTATGTCTCATTCCAATAGCTTTACAAAATCTACCCCATTGTTTCATCATAGATGGATGCAACCATAAATATGAAATTGTGATTCTAATTGGTTTAATATAATTTTCTAAAAGTTTTAATCCATCTTAAACACATAAATTTAAAACATGACATACACAATGAATATGAAAAAAATAAACCACCAAGTTGACAAACAAATTTTAGTTCATTAATAGAAGCGATATTAGAATTAGCATTATCTAATGATAGTGAAAATATTTTATGAGTCAATCCATATTTATCTAAAATTAAACATAATAATTGTGCAATGTTATGGGTAGTATGTGATTCATCAAAAACTTTATAGGCTAGCAATCTTTTTTGGAGGATCCAAGAGTTATCAATCCAATGACAAGTCACGCCTATATAAGAATGAGTTTGCCAATGATCACTCCAAATATCAGAACATAAAGAAACATTATTATTTAATTTACTAAATTCATTAATTAAATTCTTTTTTTCTTGTTTTACTTATCTTTTAATTGTACGAGTAAGTGTAGTCCTAGGAATACGTTTAGCACATGGATTAAGAGATTCTTTATAAAAATTTTCTAATGTGCATTTAGATCCAAAACTAAAAGAAAGATGTTCTATAGAAATAAATTTAGTTAATAATTCTCTTAATATTATCAGAATATAAAAATAAACCAGAATCAGTACTACTACCAATAGAAAATCTTGATAATTATGCTTGAGAACGGTCAAGTTCATATTCCGTTGGGTGCTTAGTTTCTATATGTCGTTTTAACGACCCATAGCTGTCGCCTACTTGGAATTTGTAGGTAGCATTGCAATGCTTACATTTTGCACGCAATTCTCCCGACGGAAGTGTGACATTCTCAAAATATTTAGTGAAAATAGAATATTTTAAAGAAGGATTCTCTCGAACCATAGAAGTAATTACATCGGTACTTCCTTGTGTTTCGGGCATCGGAAGGTGTTGGGGCTGAGCCTCGGTCTCATCATCGATGGATTGAATTTGAATGTTGGGATCCTCATGCGCTATTTCATTTCCCCCCAAGATCGAGATGATGAAACTCCGTGACCACCTTCCATTGTCGTCGAAAGATGAAGTCGAAAATGCATAGAGAATATGAAGTTGAAAATGAGAGTAGAGAAGTGTTGGGACCGGGTGCATGTTGACATGGATGCGGGTTCGTAATTTCAAAATTAATTACGTGCAGCGGAAGGTTTAGCATAAATAATTTCTCTAAATCATTTAACCACACATCTAAGCATGCAATTTTATCTTGTGTAGACATGATCATATATTTGAAATTTTGGAGAAACATAAACTAATTTACATATTACCTCGCGTAACTCGAAGGAAGGGACGAGATCCAACCGTAAGCGTCCCTTGGAAGCTCCGCCTCTATTCGCGTCCACGCCGAGTATCTTTGGGATGACTTCGCAAAGCCACGAGTTTCGTGTTCTCGAGAACTACTAGATTCTCCGAGAATGCGAAAAGAAAAACCAAGAGAGAAGTCGGAAGACTAACCACAAAAGGATGGCCGGAATCAAAATTCCGGCGAAGCAAAAGAAGAGGCTTGCGGCAAAAAGGATCCATGCAGCAAACTCTAATTCCGGCAGCACCTTCTTCCGGCCAAGAGATGGCCGGAGCTTCCTTCTCCGGCAGCAGGTGGTGGTCAGCAGGGAAAGGGCAGGGGCGGCCGGCTAGTGCTCCTTCTTGGGGTTGGTTGGCGCACGGCAAGAAGGGGAGAAGAGAAGGAGAGAAAGAGAGGGACCTATGCCTTCATCTCTATTATTCACACCCAAGCCTTGCCTTGGGTCCTTTATATAGTGGCCTCTCAACCATCAAGCCTCTCAAATATGGAATAACTTATTTCATCATGCCAAGTTTGATTTTATATCATAGTTAAAATCATTTTTTAATTCATGATAAAATCTTCTCTCCTATGGAATAAATTTCCTTATCATGGTAAATCAATCCATGATTGATTTTATAAAATAAAATAATCCATGGTTCATTTTAATTTCCATGAAAAATAAACCAAACCTTGGTTTATTATATAAAAATTTATATCATCCATAATTTTATAAAACAAACCACACTTGGTTTATTTTATAAATTGAACCAAAAACATGGTTCTCTCCCTTTGTTGTGGTCGGCCAAGCAAAGAGGATGGAGGCCCACTTTGGCCGGCCAATCCAAGCCAAGCCCCAATGAATTAAACTTATTTAATTCATCTATTAAGTCTTCAAAAGACTTAGCCATTTTGCGCTTCCGATGCGTCTCTAAAAAATTTAGATTCGACTTATCGTTTGGCTCAACCAAACTTAATCTCTCTTGATTGGAAAATCAATTTTCAACTCGTTTTAAATCCCTCGGATTACTCGTAGTGCGTGTGACTAAATAGGCTTTCGATTTATGTTGGCCGTCTATAATTAATCAATTAATTATAGAACGATCATGAGTGGCACCTAGTAGTACATCATGATCCCCAATTAATCGAAAGATCAACGGTTGACCTCAGAAACAATTCTGAAACCCTTCAGTAGCTATAATGAATCGTGCCCCATTCCCTTCACCATCTTATACCCACTTGGTTTAGGACATGGTCTATGTGTGTCAGTCCCCACTAGGCTGACTACGTCACACCTAGCCCAAGTAACGTTTTCTCGTCCTACGGATTCTAATTACTCTCATGTATTTAAGAGATTCAAACTCTAAACATGTCATGCTCTGGCCAGAGGCTTCGAGTAACAATCCGACGATAGGCCTCGGGTATACATCTCCTCGCAAGAAGTGGTGAATCCTTTGTAGGCTGTTCAAACATCTTCGGGCACTTCGGCTTATACCCAATCATCCTGGGTCCACACCTCCTTGGAGATGCTTGCTTAAGATGTCAAAGTATAAGTCTCCATGACCAAGATGACTTGAACACCGCAAGTCAAAGGAACATCGCACTTAAGCTACAGTAAGAACTTCACTGACATATCTATATGTAGACTACCATATGAAGTTTTACAGCCAATCACTCCAATGAACTAGTTCCCTTAACTAGCATTCATGTTTATCTCTGGACATCTCAATGTCACCAGCCAGTGAGAATCAGCTGATTAGAGAATAACCCATGCTAGTCTCAACAGAATTGATAGTGTCTGTATTTATCAATCCATCGACTAGGGACAATTTCAATACTTCACAATTGCACATGTAGAGATAATCACTAGTTGTGAATTCATCACAAATTCTCTCATGTTGTGAATTGTATTGCGAACATTCAGTAAATGAGTTTAAGATCTCAATCAAATACACAAACATGTATATTCAAATAGTGAATATTCATTTATTAAAATAAATGATTACAATCATAAGGCGATTGCCTTAGGACACTTCTCTCATATCACTAACAAACTCCCACTTGGCCTAATGCCAATCGCTACGTGATAAGTACCATTTTTGTGATTATTTTAGATGTTAAAATCCATGTTTGACCTATGTTTTTATTGCTTAATTCTGATTTTACCCTAGGTTTTGGAACTTTATCTTATTTTGGACTTAATTGCAAAATTACATTAAAATGGATTAATTGGCCACTAAATTTTCTGATATATTTTTGTAGGCATGGAAGGATCTTGGACCTAGGGCATACTGGGTCAAACTTGAGTCGGAAGTGGAACCGGATCGAATTATCATGTTTTGGATTAATCCGGGCCGTCCGATTCAAGAGCGGCTAGATCTGAGCCATCCGGGACGATCTGAAGCAATCCGAGCTAGGGTTAGGGTTGATCAAGCTCTATGATCAAGATCTGAAGGTTTCATCCCAATCAGAGCTAGATCAACCCTTGGATCAAGCAAGGAGGGCTCTAGAGCGTCCATTCACAGATTGAGTTGATCTGGACCATCTGTTGCATATCTGGAGGATCCGAGCTACCACAAGGTAGATCCTGACCCCAGATCATCATCATAAAAGTTTGGCTCCAATCAGAGCAAGATCAGCCATTGGATTTCATCCGATCAATCACAGCCGTCCATTGCTAATGTATTTAATCAAAAATTCCCAGGCTTTCTCCTTCGTCGCGTTTCCTCGCCGTTCTTCATCTTCTTCGTGTTCTTGGTTTCCTTAGCTGTTTTTCTTCAATCCAAAGGGGCGCGACCCCTTGATTTCTTCACTAGATTGAGTTCTAGGTCAGTGAAATGGTTCTCGGTGAATTTCCACTCTCAACTGCCCAAGAACAGAGCTTTTTGAGGTCTCCGGAGTTCTGCCATTTGATTTCGTCAACATCGGCTGCGCACCATTTCATCCACCTGAGTAGTTCAGAGGGGTTCCCTGGAGTGCTCGGATCAATCCCAATCCATCATCGCAGCTGAGTTGAAGGAATTGGATGGGTTTCGGATTTGAGCAATATGAGCTGATTTTGAATCGCAGATGCCGTTTTCCATCGATTTGTTGAGCTTGCGGGTTCGAGGCTCACACTTGCGTGACGAACAAGGAGAATTCAAGCTAGAGAAGGATCGAGGATTAGTTTACCGTAGTTAATTTCTGTTTCATTAGCTGAATTTTCGTTTCTGTAGTTAAGTTCGTTTCTGCAGTTTCTAATTTCTGTTTCATTAGCTGTATTTCCGTTTTGAATGGTTTTTGCAGTAGTTAAGTTCGATTTTGCAAGTAGATTAGTTAGTGAGCTTGTTGAGATAACAATAGCCTTCGATTTCAGTTCAATTTGAGCCTTACAGCTTGCGTATCAGATGTGTGTATCTGGTTATCAGTTTCTTGTTTGATTCTGCAGGTTCCAGTTTATTGATTTTAGTTTTCGATTTTGTGTTGTTTCAATTCGTTTCAATTCTGCATTGGTATCAGATTGGAAGCCTGTTAGAGCACCATAGTTTGCAATCTCAGTACAATTCTCATTTCTTTAGTTGCGTATCAGTTTTCAGCTGAGTATCATTTCCTTTTTAGTTCTGAATTTTGTTGCAATAACTGTCAGTTTCTTCCTCTGAAATTCTCCATTGCAGTTTGCCTAATTTGTATAGCAATTGGAATCCATTAATGTGCATCAGTTTTATTGAATTTGCTCTTCAATCATGCAAGTAGCTGTGCCATTTCTGCTAGCTTTTAAATCATGAAATTCTCCATTGAATATCAGCAGTTTGAATTTCTGAAGTTGACTCAGTGAAACTCTGAATTCGTATCATCCAGCAGCTGATGTCACCAATGGGATATTGTCCCAATGGACTCCGCCGTATACACCACAGCATAATGGTGTATCTGAGAGGCGCAACCGAACCTTGATGGACATGGTTAGGTCTATGATGAATCATGCAACTCTTCCAAAGTCCTTTTGGGGCTATGCACTTAAGACAGCTGTTTACTTGCTAAACAGAGTCCCGACCAAGGTAGTCTCTACTACTCCATATGAGATTTGGAATAGTAAGAAACCTCACTTAACTCACCTTAAGATATGGGTTGTCCTGCTTATGTGAAGCGGTTGTATCAGACAAATTGGATGCTAAGTCTGATAAATGTCTATTTATTGGATACCCTAAGGAAACGAAGGGTTACCAATTCTATCATCCCTTGGAACAAAAGATGTTTGTTTCAAGGCATGCTGTATTTCTAGAGAAAGAGTTTCTTTTACAAGAAAACAGTGGGAGTGGGATTGAACTTGATGAAGTTCAAGAAACTCCAATAGACATCACAGAGACACCTAGTCTAGGCCCACAACCGATAATTCATAGTGATGAGCTATCAGTTGAACCTAAAACTACACCACCTCTTCGTAGATCTGATAGGACACGCAACATTCCAGAGAGATACGGATTTCTCGTAAGTGAATCGAACGACGTGTTGCTCATTGGCGATGACGAACCTATCAGTTATGAAGATGTTCTGAAAAATTCAGAAAGGGACAAATGGCTTGAGGCCATGAAGTCGGAAATGGATTCCATGTATGAAAATCAAGTATGGGACTTGGTTAACCCACCTGAAGGGATTAAACCCATAGGGTGCAAGTGGGTTTTCAAGAAGAAAACCGACATGGAAGGTAATGTTGTTACCTTTAAGGCTAGATTAGTGGCAAAAGGATATCGTCAAAAACAAGGAATTGATTATGACGAAACCTATTCGCCAGTAGCTATGCTTAAATCCATTCGGATGCTCCTAGCCATAGCAGCTCATTATGATTATGAGATATGGCAAATGGATGTGAAAACAGCTTTCCTTAATGGAAACCTACTTGAGGATGTATACATGATACAACCTGAAGGTTTCACATCGGTTGATAAAACCAAGGTATGCAAGCTTCGACGATCCATATATGGACTAAAGCAAGCATCTAGGAGCTGGAACATCCGTTTTGATGAGACAATCAAAGAGTTTGATTTCTCACAAAATCCTGACGAACCTTGTGTGTACAAGAAGGTTAGTGGGAGTGCAGTCGTATTCCTAGTATTATATGTCGATGACATCTTACTTATAGGAAACGATATATCAGTTTTACAGACAGTTAAGATTTGGTTGTCCAAAACTTTCTCCATGAAAGACCTGGGAGAAGCAACCTATATCCTTGGGATTAGAATCTATAGAGATAGATCAAAACGGTTGCTTGGTCTTTCGCAGTCTACATATATAGACCGAGTGCTAAAAAGGTTTAGCATGTCGGAATCCAAGAAAGGTTACCTTCCCATCAGGCATGGGATCAACCTTTCAAAGTCTATGTGTCCGCGCACAGAAGACGAGAGGATTAGCATGAATAAGATTCCCTATGCATCCGCAATAGGATCTATCATGTATGCTATGTTATGTACTAGGCCCGATGTATCGTATGCTCTGAGCGTCACGAGCAGATACCAATCTGATCCAGGAATGGATCATTGGGCGGCTGTTAAAACAATCCTTAAGTACTTAAGAAGAACTAAGGATGTATTTCTAATATATGGAGAAGGAGATTTGATAATACGTGGGTATACAGATGCCAGTTTCCAGACAGATAAGGATGACTCCAAATCGCAGTCTGGATACGTATTTACTTTGAATGGAGGCGCAGTAAGTTGGAAGAGTTCCAAACAAGACACTGTAGCGGATTCTACCACGGAAGCGGAATATATCGCAGCTTCGGAAGCAGCAAAGGAAGCAGTCTGGATCAAGAAGTTTGTCTCCGAACTTGGCGTGGTTCCAACCATTGATGAAGCAGTGCCGGTATACTGCGACAACAATGGAGCTATTGCACAAGCGAAGGAACCAAGGTCTCATCAACGATCCAAACACGTGCTTCGACGCTATCATCTGATCAGAGAGATCATAAGTAGGAATGACATACAAATTGAGAGAGTTCCCACTGAAAGGAATATAGCGGATCCTTTAACTAAGGCCTTGCCTCAAAACAAGTTTGAGGGTCATGTTAGAGCCTATGGTATTGGATACCGTAGCGATTGGCATTAGGCCAAGTGGGAGTTTGTTAGTGATATGAGAGAAGTGTCCTAAGGCAATCGCCTTATGATGTAAACATTTATTTTAATAAATGATAATTCACTATTTGAGTATACATGTTTTGTGTATTTGATTGGGATCTTGAACTCATCTACTGAATGTCCGCAATACAACTCACAGCATAAGAGAATTTGTGATGGGATCACAACTAGTGATTATCTCTAATGTGCAATTGTGAAGTATTGAAATTATCCCTAGTCGATGAATTGATAAAAACGGACACTATCAATTCTGTTGAGACTAGCATGGGTTATTCTCTAATCAGCTGATTCTCACTAGCTGGTGACATTGGGATGTCCGGAGATAAACATGGATGCTAGTTAAGGGAACTAGTTCATTGGAGTGACTAGCTGTAAGACTTCATATGGGAATCTACATGTAGATATGTCAATGAAGATCTTACTGCGGCTTAAGTGCGATGTTCCTTTGACTTGCGGTGTTCAAGTCATCTTGGTCATGGAGACTTATACTTTGACATCTTAAGCAAGCATCTCCAAGGAGGTGTGGACCCAGGATGATCGGGTATAAGCCGAAGTGCCCGAAGATGTTTGAACAGCCTACAAAGGATTCACCACTCCTTGCGAGGAGATGTATACCCAGGCCTATCGTCGGATTGTTACTCAAAGCCTCTGGCCAGAGCATATCATGTTAAGAGTGCGAGTCTCTTAAATACATGAGAGTAATTAGAAATCCAAAGGACGAGGAAGACACTACTTGGGCTAGGTGTGACGTAGTCAGCCTAGTGGGGACTGACACCATAGACCGTGTCCTGAACCAAGTGGGTATAAGGTGGTGAAGGGAATGAGGCACGATTCATTAGAGCTGCTGAAGGGTTTCAGAATAATTTCTTCTGGGGTCAAACCGTTGATCTTTCGATTAATTGGGGATCATGATGTACTACTAGGTGCCACTCATGATCGTTCTATAATTAATGGGTTAATTATAGACGGCCAACATAAATCGAAAGCCTATTTAGTCACACGCAATACGAGTAATCCGAGGGATTTAAAACGAGTTGAAAATTGGATTTTCCGATCAAGAGAAACAAGTCGAATCTGAGTTAATCAGAGGCGCAATGGAAGCTAAAAATGGCTAAGTCTTTTGAAGGCTTTTTGGGCGAATTAAATGAGTTTAATTCGCGACCGGTTCGGGTTGGTTTGGCCGGCCAAAGAGGGTGCTAACCCTCCTTGTGGTGGCCGGCCATTAAAGGGAGATTAAACCAATTTAATTGGTTTAATTAATAAAATAAATCTAGTGAGATTTGTTTTATAAATTATGGATAAATAAATTTGTATAAAGAAATTTATATAAATAAAATTTATAGAAATTTATTCTTTTATGGAAGATTAAAATAATCCATGAATTGGTTTATTTTAATTTTATAAAATCAATTATGAATTGATTTATCCATATTAAGAAAGTTTATAAATTTCTTATAAAATTTATTCCATAATTTAAAGAGAAGAAGAACTAAGTTTTATTATAAATTAGTTTATAATAAAGACTCGGTTTAAACGGAATAATTAATAAGAAAATTTATAAGATAAATTTCTTATAACTAATTCCGTTTAGAGGGAGACTTAGCAAAGGAGTTGCTACTATATAAAGGACCCAAAGGCTAGCCCTTAGAGATCAATTAATCAAGAGATTAATTAGAGCTCTCCCTCTCTCTCTTTTAATCTCTTCTCCTCTCCCTCTCCCTCTCTTGCCTAGGGCCGGCGCCCATTCTTGTGAATTAGGGCCGGCGCACCAAGCCTTCATCCAAGGGGTGAAGTTGGCGTGAGCAACCAAGAAGAAGGAGAACCCGAAAACGAAGAAGAAGAAGCGGATAGCGACTCCTCTCTTCCGGAATACGATTCCGTTACTTCGTTGGTTAGTTTTTCCATTATTTCTCTTGTCCTTCTAGTTGTGCCTTCCGAGAATCTAGTAGTTCTCGTCGGCACAAAACTCGTGACTTTGTGAAGTCATCCCGAAGAGAACTCGGCGTGGACGCGAATAGAGGCGGAGCTTCCAAGGGACGCTACGGTTGGATCTTGTCCCTTACTTCGAGTTACGAGAGGTACTTAGTAAAATAGTTTACTTTTCCGCAAAGTTTTATTTTATGATTATGTCAATACACCATAAGATTGCATGCTAGATGCGAAGTTAAAATAATTTAGGAAATTATTTTATGCAAACTCTTCCGCTGCACGTAAAAATTTTAAATTTTACGAACTCGTATCCTTGTCGACATGCACCCGGTCCCAACATGTAGTTAATATTGGTTTCAAGCTAGATTGCTGCTGAAAATTCCCTGCACTGTTTTTGTTCATCTTTGTAGCAATTAGCCTCTGTTTTGCATTCGAAATCAAACTTGTTTTCCAAAGGTGGTTAAGTGCTTAAATTGGTTAAATGGTCCTTTGGTTGAGCTAATAACTGCTATCACTTGTTTAAGTTTGATGGGTTAAGTTTCTTCCTTTTCTTCATGCGATTTCATTTCATATTTGCAACCCCCAAAACCCAATTTCATTTGAAACCCAAAATTCACAAACGACACCTAAATACAGGCGCGAATCACGCAACGTCAACTAGTCCCTGAGAAAAATACGACCTGTGGCCCCTATATTACATTTTCATACTTTTGATTGATAAAAGGGTTTCCAGCATTCATTCATTTCATTAATATTTAAATTTGATGAGCCCATACATTTCGTGACAAATTAATCTAGTAAATTTGGGCCTGTCACTACGGTACCCAATACCACAAGCTCTAACATGACCCTCAAACTTGCTTTGAGGCAAGGCCTTAGTTAAAGGATCCGCTAAATTTCTTTCAGTGGGAATTTTCTCAATTTTTATATCATTCCTACTTATAATCTCTCTAATCAGATGATAGCGGCGAAGCACATGTTTGGATCGCTGATGAGACCTTGGTTCCTTTGCTTGTGCAATAGCTCCATTGTTGTCGCAGTAAATCGGTATTGCTTCATCAATGGTTGGAACCATACCAAGTTCTGAGACAAACTTTTTGATCCAGACTGCTTCCTTTATTGCTTCGAAGCTGCAATATATTCCGCTTCCGTGGTAGAATCCGCTAGGTGTCTTGCTTGGAACTCTTCCAACTTATTGCGCCTCCATTCAAAATAAATACGTATCCGGACTGAGATTTGGAGTCATCCTTATCTGTCTGGAAACTGACATCTGTATACCCACGTATTACCATATCACCTTCTCCATATATTAGGAACACATCCTTAATGTTTCTTAAGTACTTGAGGATTGTCTTAACAGCCGCTCAATGATCCATTCCTGGATCAGACTGGTATCTGCTTGTGACGCTCAGAGCATACGATACATCGGGCCTAGTACATAACATAGCATACATGATAGATCCTATCGCGGATGCATAAAGAATCTTATTCATACAAATTCTCTCGTCTTCTGTGCGCGGACACATAGACTTCGAAAGGTTGATCCCATGCCTGATGGGAAGGTAACCTTTCTTGGATTCCGACATGATAAACCTTTCTAGCACTCGGTCTATATATGTAGACTGTGAAAGACCAAGCAACCGTTTTGATCTATCTGTATAGATTCTAATCCCAAGGATATAGGTTGCTTCTCCCAGGTCTTTCATGGAGAAAGTTTTGGACAACCAAATTTTAACTGACTGTAAGACTGATATATCGTTTCCTATAAGTAATATGTCATCGACATATAACACTAGGAATACGACTGCACTCCCACTAACCTTCTTGTACACACAAGGTTCGTCAGGATTTTGTGAGAAATCAAACTCTTTGATTGTCTCATCAAAATGGATGTTCCAGCTCCTGGATGCTTGCTTTAGTCCATATATGGATTGTCGAAGCTTGCATACTTTGGTTTTATTAACCGATGTGAAACCTTCAGGTTGTATCATGTATACATCCTCAAGCAGGTTTCCATTAAGGAAAGTTGTTTTCACATCCATTTGCCATATCTCATAATCATAATGAGCTGCTATGGCCAGGAGCATCCGAATGGATTTAAGCATAGCTACTGGTGAATAGGTTTCGTCATAATCAATTCCTTGTTTCTGACGATATCCTTTTGCCACTAATCTAGCCTTAAAGGTAACAACATTACCTTCCATGTCGGTTTTCTTCTTGAAACCCCACTTGCACCCTATGGGCTTAATCCCTTCAGGTGGGTTAACCAAGTCCCATACTTGATTTTTGTACATAGAATCCATTTCCGACTTTATGGCTTCAAGCCATTTATACCTTTCTGAATTTTTCAGAACATCTTCATAACTGATAGGTTCGTCATCGTTAATGAGTAACACGTCGTTCGATTCACTTATGAGAAATCCGTATCTCTTTGGAATATTGCGTGTCCTATCAGACCTACGAAGAAGTGGTGTTGTTTTAGGTTCAACTAATAACTCATCATTATGAGTTATTGGTTGTGGGTCTAGACTAGGTGTCTCTGTAATGTCTATTGGAGTTTCTTGAACTTCTTCAAGTTCAATGCTACTCCCACTGTTTTCTTGTAAAAGAAATTCTTTTTCTAGAAATACAGCATGCCTTGAAACAAACACCTTTTGTTCCAAGGGATGATAGAATTGGTAACCCTTCGTTTCCTTACGGTATCCAATAAATAGACATTTATCAGAGTTAGCATCCAATTTGTCTGATACAGTCCGCTTTACATAAGCAGGACAACCCCATATCTTTAGGTGAGATAAATGAGGTTTCTTACTATTCCACGTCTCATATGAAGTAGTAGAGACTACCTTGGTCGGGACTCTGTTTAGTAAGTAAACAGCTGTCTTAAGCGCATAGCCCCAAAAGGATTTTGGAAGAGTTGCATGATTCATCATAGATCTAACCATGTCCATCAAGGTTCGGTTATGCCTCTCAGATACACTATTATGCTGTGGTGTATATGGCGGAGTCCATTGAGACAATATCCCATTGTTCCTAAGATAATCTTGAAACTCTTGCCTTAAGTATTCACCACCCCGATCGGATCGAAGTATCTTAATACTTTTGCCAAGATGTTTCTCTACTTCACTTCTGAACTCTTTGAATTTCTCAAATGCTTCAGATTTGTGTTTCATTAAGAACACATACCCGAATCGTGAGTGATCATCGATAAAGGTAATGAAGTAGCTATAGTTTCCTTGTGCAAGAGTTGACATTGGTCCACATACATCAGTATGTATTAGACCAAGCAATTCTCCCACTGGTTTACCTTTTTCGGAAAAGGGTAATTTGGTCATCTTGCCTTTTAAGCATGATTCGCATGTATCAAATGAACCGGGTTCAAATGATTCTAGAATTCCACATCGGTGTAATTTGGTCATGCGTTTCTTACTTACATGGCCAAGACGACAATACCACATATAGGAGTCTATTTGATTATTTATTCGAGCACGTTTGTTGGTAACTTCGATATTGAAAACGTCACCGGATAAATCTAACGTGTAGATACCATTGCATAAAGTTTCGGTCCTATAAAGAATACCATTTAAAGTTATGTAACAGCAATTGTTACTAAAAGTTAAATGATAACCCTTTTCATTCAAGCATGAAATAGATACAATGTTCTTTATTAACGAAGGAACAAAATAACAATTATCCAATTCTAAGACAAGTCCAGTAGGGAGCTTTAGCAAATATGTTCCGATGGCAACAACAGCAATCTTTGCTCCATTTCCAACTCGCAAATTCGCTTCTCCCTTGACGAGTCTTCTTCTATTCCTTAGCACCTGTATGTCATTACATATATGTAAGCTACACCCAGTATCAAGTACCCAGGTGTCCGAGGAAATAGAGTGACATTCAATAACGAAGATACTTGAAGAGGATGGGGCCTCGGATGCCTTCTTCTTCAAGGACTCATGATAAACCTTGCAGTTTCTTCGCTAGTGGCCCTCCTTGCCGCAGTGATGGCAAGTGCCTTTTGGTGCCTTTTCAATCTTTTTGGCCTTTTTCTTCCTTCCCTTATTTTGTTCTTTGGGCTTCCTCTTAGAGCCTTTCTTTGAGGAACCAACTAACAGTACCGTCTTCTGATCTGCTTTACAGAAGGCTCTACAGTCTTCAGCAGGTTAAGCAACTCAGGAATGGTAGTCTCTAGTTTGTTCATCTGATAGTTCATCACAAACTGTGAGTAACTCTTGGGCAAACAATGCAGAATTAAGTCAATACTTAGTTCGTGATCCATTGCAAATCCGAGTGTGCCTAGTCGCTCAATGTACCCCAACATCTTCAACACAAACTGTGAAACAGAAGTGCCTTCCTGCATCTTAGAGGTGAAGAGGAGTCTGGAGGCCTCAAACCTTTCGGATCTCGCCTGCTCATCAAACAGCTCATGAAGATGGAAGATGATGGTATGAGCATCCATATGCTCATGCTGCTTTTGTAGCTCAGGTACCATAGCGGCCAGCATGATGCAACTCGCAAGTTCAGAATTGGCCACATATTTCTGATAGGCCACTAACTGGTCTGGAGTTGCATTTTCAGGAGGATGGTTCGGAAGTTGTTCTTCAAGGACATAAGCAAGCTTTTCTGCCTTGAGGACTATCCTCAGGTTTCGAAGTCAGTCCATGAAGTTTGGCTCGGTCAGCTTATTGGTGTCCAAAATGGAACGTAAATTCAGAGAAGACATGATCAGGTGATTATCCTATAAATACAAATTGAGGTTATGTGATGAGAATGATAAAGAATGCATCAATATACATTAATTAAATCCTATTTATTTTTTGAATTGAATAACCTTTTTTATCAATTCGGGAGATCGTAGGAACATCTCCAAATAGGTTGATATCCAACCATAGATAAGAACAACCATGGCTAGAGTCCATCAAGTTATTCTTAGCTATGAAGGTAGGTAATTATACCGATTACATATTATACATATGTAACTATCACATTATGCTATCAACTAATTGAATGTTTGCATAAATCATTGGGTTGTTAACTCATTAACAAGTATGCAACAATATACATAGCACCCAACTGCACCTCTCTTTACATCGACCTTGGCTGTGACACAACAAATCGATGCTCCCAGCTTAAGGCTGACCCATTAATCAAGAAATAGTTTTAATATGGTTGGAGCTCATTCAACCGTTTAGTCGGGCTTGGATGTGTCCAACAACCAAAACTAAGGATTGACCTCTGACTCCAACTATATTAATCATAAACTAATTCCATGGTTTGAGTTGAGGTTCAAGCCGGGCATGGATGTCTCCATCAACCCAAACGAGAAACAAAACTCCGGTTCTAACCATATTAATGGAAGGAGTTGGCCTTAATATTTTATAAGGGGTTTTGGGTCTCATTGTTGGATCGAGAGAACCGATAGAGGGGGGGTGAATATCGGAAATCGTTCGGATTTTAGGTTTAGAGCAGTTACGCAGCGGAATAAAACAATCAAACGCAAACACAGTAATTTTTACATGGTTCGGAGCCTAGGTCGACTCCTACTCCAAGGCCCACGGTCGTTGACCGTTTACTTTGGGCAATTCTATATGAGGCGCAACAATAATTTACAAAGATTGATTTACAAATACAGCACAGTAAACCTAACAATTAAAAAGAGGCTCTTCTTTTACCGACGTCCGATGTACGTCGTCAGCTCGAGTTGGGAGGTTTCTAGAGCGAGGCGCGAGAGCAGAAGAGCGTAGAAGCGTTGATTGAGAGTGTTGCTTGAAGCCTGGGGTCGAGGGCCCTTTATATAGGGCCTGGGAGCGCCCGAGACGTCGGGGGCGCCCCCCCATGTGGCGGTCGATCCGTCTCCAATGCGGTCAACATCTGATCCCATCAAAATCGAGATCAGGTTTGACCGGGGCACTCGGAGCGCTCGGGGCGCCCGCATTGATCGGGTCAACCCTTCATCCTTTTGGCTTCGCGAGGGTGTGCTTCGGCAGCTGGCACTGGGGGCGCCCGCGACAGGCGGGGCGCCCGGAGCATCCGGGGCGCCCGGAGCATCCGAGGCGCCCCGACATATAACTGTCGAGGCGTGTTTTCACTCCTGCTGACTTGGGTTGACCTTGGGGGGGCCCGGAACATCCGGGGCACCCTACTCAGCTTCTGCCTCACTCCTTTGAGGCTCTCTGAGCTGCAGATACTCAGTCCTTCGATCCTGCATCCAGGGTTAGTCCAAAAAGCAGTATTATATTATTTTATACAGCCTTAGCTGTCTTAGTTCTGACTTTGGGTTTCCAAAATGGAACCCTAGGTCGAACCGACACCTACTGTTCCCTCGACGGGGAACGCGTCCTCACCTACTCCTCTCGGGAGAATGTACCTGATGCCAACCGCTCCTTTGGTTGGTCTTTTGCCTGGCGGTCCTTTGCCAGGTCTTGGATACCGAGCTGTCCTTCGCCCGGTGCCTAACATTCCTTCGCTAGGGCTTCAGTCCCAAGCTATCCTTCGCCTAGCGCCTAGCAGTCCTTCGCTAGGGCTTTTTACTCTGGCATTCCTTCACCAGTGCCTAGCAGTCCTTTGCTAGGGCTTTTTACTCTGGCATTCCTTCGCCAGTGCCTAGCAGTCCTTCGCTAGGGCTTTTTACCCTGCACACTAGAGTGACATGTTAGATAACAAGTAAGACTTAACTTTTGAACCCTGTTGCCATTATCAAAACACAGGTTTGACTTTGGTGCTTTCTGCACCAACACTCATCCTTTTCTTTTATGCACATTCATGACATATAATTATGTCATGTTCTAACGATTTTCTTAATAAAGTATGTATGTGACTTAATTTATCAAGTCTCATTAATTGAATTAGGAACCGGATTTCCTAATTCTAATTTCATACTTTATTCAAGGAATTGTTTTGGGAAACAATTTCCTGAATTATCATAATCAATTTCGGAAATAATATGTTTAAGACTTTGATTTCTCTAAATCAAATCTTATTAAATTAAGAGACAGATTCCCTTAATTCAACAACATATTATTTTCATGAAAATCTTATTTAAGGAAATATACTTTATAGGAAATAATTTTCTTAATTAATTTTGGAGACAATAATATGTAAGAGCATCACCTCATAAATCAAATAAGGAAATTATCATTTGAGAATCTCTTCAAAAATTTCCAAGATTTGATCACATATTTTATTTATGAAAATTAATATCAATAACTTAATTTGGACGGCTCCCCGAGGCTCAATCCAAATTAAACATTTGACAGCTTAAATTCAATTTAGGAAATTTAATTATAACAACTAACTTTAAATTGGATGGCTCCCCGAGGCTCAATCCAAAATAAAGAATTTTGTAAATAATTTAATTTCCAATTATAAATTTAAATGTCAATTAATAATCCCATAATTTGTCTAGACTTTCTTGAAAGAAAGTGCTCAAAATTGCGAGCTTTCCATAAATGGAAAGTTTCCAAAAAGAAAAGGTTTTCAGAATAATTGTAAGTTTCTGGTACAAAGAAAACTTACGTTTTTCCAAAATAGGAAATTTCCAAAATTGGAAAGTTTCCAAAAATGAAAAGTTTTCACAATTATCACAAAATTTCAGAAACAGAGATATTTCAAAAGTTTGCAAAATTTCATGAGGATTTCCAAACTTTGAAATTACTAAATCAAAAATTTACCATAATTGGAAAGTTTTCATAATTGAAAATTTTCCAAAATTGAGATCATGATAAAGCTTTCCGCAAAACAATTATATGATTATGTCAAACACAAACCTTGGCTCTGATTCCACTGTTGGGACCGGGTGCATGTTGACATTGATGCAGGTTCGTAATTTCAAAATTAATTACGTGCAGCGGAAGGTTTAGCATAAATAATTTCTCTAAATCATTTAACCACACATCTAAGCATGCAATTTTATCTTGTGTAGACATGATCATATATTTGAAATTTTGCAGAAACATAAACTAATTTACGTATTACCTCACGTAACTCGAAGGAAGGGATGAGATCCAACCGTAAGCGTCCCTTGGAAGCTCAGCCTCTATTCGCGTCCACGCCGAGTATCTTTGGGATGACTTCGCAAAACCACGAGTTTCGTGTTCTCGAGAACTACTAGATTCTCCGAGAACGTGACAAGAAAAACCAAGAGAGAAGTCGGAAGACTAACTACAAAAGGATGGCCGAAATCAAAATTCCGACGAAGCAAAAGAAGAGGCTTGCGGCAAAAAGGATCCTTATGGCAAACTCTAATTCCGGCAGCACCATCTTCCGGCTAAGAGATGGTCGGAGCTTCCTTATCCGGCAGCAGGTGGTGGTCGGCAGTGAAGGGGCAGGGGTGGCCAGCTGGTGCTCCTTCTTGGGGCTGGTTGGCGCACAGCAAGAAGGGGAGAAGAGAAGGAGAGAAAGAGAGGGAGAGAGCCTATGCCTTCATCTCTATTATTCACACCCAAGCCTTGCTTTGGGTCCTTTATATAGTGGCCTCTCAACCATCAAGCCTCTCAAATATGGAATAACTTATTTCATCATGCCAAGTTTGATTTTATATCATAGTTAAAATCATATTTTAATTCATGATAAAATCTTCTCTCCTATGGAATAAATTTCCTTATCATGGTAAATCAATCCATGATTGATTTTATAAAATAAACTAATCCATGGTTCATTTTAATTTCCATGAAAAATAAACCAAACCTTGGTTTATTATATAAAAATTTATATCATCCATAATTTTATAAAACAAACCACACTTGGTTTATTTTATAAATTGAACCAAAAACTTGGTACTCTCCCTTTGTTGTGGCCGGCCAAGCAAAGAGGATGGAGGCCCTCTTTGACCGGCCCATCCAAGCCAAGCCCCAATGAATTAAACTTATTTAATTCATCTATTAAGTCTTCAAAAGACTTAGCCATTTTACGCTTCCGATGCGTCTCTGAAAAATTCAGATTCGACTTATCGTTTGGCTCAACCAAACTTAATCTCTCTTGATTGGAAAATCCAATTTTTAACTCGTTTTAAATCCCTCGGATTACTCGTAGTGCGTGTGACTAAATAGACTTTCAATTTATATTGGCCATCTATAATTAATCAATTAATTATAGAACGATAATGAGTGACACCTAGTAGTACGTCATGATTCCCAATTAATCGAAAGATCAACGATTGACCTCAGAAACAATTCTGAAACCCTTCAGCAGCTATAATGAATCGTGCCTCATTCCCTTCACCATCTTATACCCACTTGGTTCAGGACATGGTCTATGTGTGTCAGTCCCCAGTAGGCTGACTACGTCACACCTAGCCCAAGTAACATTTTCGTGTCCTACGGATTCTAATTACTCTCATGTATTTTAGAGATTTATACTCTAAACATGTCATGCTCTGGCCAGAGGCCTCGAGTAACAATCCGACGATAGTCCTGGGTATACATCTCCTCGCAAGGAGTGGTGAATCCTTTATAGGCTGTTCAAACATCTTCGGGCACTCCGGCTTATACCCAATCATCCTGGGTCCACACCTCCTTGGAAATGCTTGCTTAAGATGTCAAAGTATAAGTCTCCATGACCAAGATGACTTGAACACCGCAAGTCAAAGGAACATTGCACTTAAGCTGCAGTAAGAACTTCACTGACATATATATATGTAGACTACCATATGAAGTTTTACAGCCAGTCACTCCAATGAACTGGTTCCCTTAACTAGCATTCATGTTTATCTCCGGACATCTCAATGTCACCAGCCAGTGAGAATCAGCTGATTAGAGAATAACACATGCTAGTCTCAACAGAATTGATAGTGTCCGTATTTATCAATCCATCGACTAGGGACAATTTCAATACTTCACAATTGCACATGTAGAGATAATCACTAGTTGTGAATTCATCACAAATTCTCTCATGCTGTGAATTGTATTGCGGACATTCAGTAAATGAGTTTAAGATCTCAATCAAATACACAAACATGTATACTCAAATAGTGAATATTCATTTATTAAAATAAATGATTACAATCATAAGGCGATTGTCTTAGAACACTTCTCTCATATCACTAACAAGAAGATGTGTGTGAAAATGATGAAATGAACTCCCTATTTGTAGAGTTTGGATCATAACGGTCGCTAAATCATAGCCATTGATCAAAAAATGGTGAAATGATCTTAACCGTTGGAAAAAAAATAAAAAAATAAAAAATAAACCTCTCTAACGGCTCCGAACTGCCAAGCGAGGACTACTGACATAAGACTTAGCTGAGAAAGGACTACGGACAGAAGTAGAGACGGGTCAAGGAACAGACGTCTCGAGATCCGGAAGCTTTGAAGGCCTAGCAAAAGTCCAACCAGAGGAGCCAGTTGGCAAAAGGTAACTTCTCCAGAGTGAAGTAAACGTTCCCCGAAAGAGGGAACAATAGGAGTCGGTTCGACCTAGGATTTCATTTGAAATCCAAAGTCAGAACTAGACAGCTCTGACTGTCATTCATGCATGCATTTACTTTATTATATTGTGTTCTTAGACTAACCTTGGTTGCAGGCTAAAAGAATCAACTGCTGTGATCAGGGGCACCTGAGAGGGCTCAGGCGCCCAAGAACCCAGGCGCCTGAGAGGACTCAGGCGCCCAAGAACCCAGGCGCCTGAGAGGACTCAGGCGCCCCATATGGATTTTCTCAGCAAGTGGCGAAGCTGAGTTAACGGTTGTTGGTTGGATGCGCCACATCAGCTCTTAGGCGCCTCACTGTTCCCAGGCGCCCCAATGCTCCCAGGTGCCCAAGAATAGGATAAAGGTTGGTTGAGTCTGTGGATAAGGACGTGGTTGATCCGGTGACGTGTAGGGCGCACCCATAGCCACTCAGGCGCCCGAGATCAATTATAAAAGGGGGGGGTTGGGACTGGGTGCATGTTGACATGGATGCGGGTTCGTAATTTTAAAATTAATTACGTGCAGCGGAAGGTTTAGCATAAATAATTTCTCAAATTATTTAACCACACATCTAAGCATGCAATTTTATCTTGTGTAGACATGATCATATATTTAAAATTTTGCAGAAACGTAAACTAATTTACGTATTACCTCGCGTAACTCGAAGGAAGGGAAAAGATCCAACCGTAAGCGTCCCTTAGAAGCTCCGCCTCTATTCGCGTCCACGCCGAGTATCTTCGGGATGACTTCGCAAAGCCACGAGTTTCGTGTTCTCGAGAACTACTAGATTCTCCGAGAACGCGAAAAGAAAAACCAAGAGAGAAGTCGGAAGACTAACCACAAAAAGATGGCCGGAATCAAAATTCCGGCGAAGCAAAAGAAGAGGCTTGCGGCAAAAAGATCCTTACGACAAACTCTAATTCCGGCAGCACCTTCTTCCGGCCAAGAGATGGTCGGAGCTTCCTTCTCCGGCAGCAGGTGGTGGTCGGCAGGGAAAGGGCAGGGGCGGCCGGCTGGTGCTCCTTCTTGGGGCTGGTTGGCGCACGACAAGAAGGGGAGAAGAGAAGGAGAGAAAGAGAGGGAGAGAGCCTATGCCTTCATCTCTATATTTCACACCCAAGCCTTGCCTTGGGTCTTTTATATAGTGGCCTCTCAACCATCAAGCTTCTCAAATATGGAATAACTTATTCCATCATGCCAAGTTTGATTTTATATCATGGTTAAAATCATATTTTAATTCATGATAAAAATCTTCTCTCCTATGAAATAAATTTCCTTATCATGGTAAATCAATCCATGATTGATTTTATAAAATAAACCAATCCATGGTTCATTTTAATTTCCATGAAAAATAAACCAAACCTTGATTTATTATATAAAAATTTATATCATCCATAATTTTATAAAACAAACCACACTTGGTTTATTTTATAAATTGAACCAAAAACTTGGTTCTCTCCCTTTGTTGTGGCCGGCCAAGCAAAGAGGATGGAGGCCCTCTTTGGCCGACCCATCCAAGCCAAGCTCCAATGAATTAAACTTATTTAATTTATCTATTAAGTCTTCAAAAGACTTAGCCATTTTACGCTTCCGATGTGTCTCTGAAAAATTCAGATTCAACTTATCGTTTGGCTCAACCAAACTTAATCTCTCTTGATTAGAAAATCTAATTTTCAACTCGTTTTAAATCCCTCGGATTACTCGTAGTGCGTGTGACTAAATAGGCTTTCGATTTATGTTGGCCGTCTATAATTAATCAATTATAGAACGATCATGAGTGGCACATAGTAGTACATCATGATCCCCAATTAATCGAAAGATCAATGGTTGACCTCAGAAACAATTCTGAAACCCTTCAGCAGCTATAATGAATCGTGCCCCATTCCCTTCACCATCTTATACCCACTTGGTTCAAGACATGGTCTATGTGTGTCATGTTGGTGCAAATTGCACCCAAGTCAAACCTGTGTTTTGATATTGGCAAAAGGGTTCAAAAGTTAAGGGTTAGTTGTTGTCTAACAAGTTTCTTGAGTGTACAGGAAAAGCCCTAGCGAAGGAATGCTAGGCACTGGCGAAGGACTGCCAGACAGAAGAAAAGCCCTAGCAAAGGACTGCTAGGCTCTGGCGAAGGACTGCCAGAATAGACAAACCCTAGCGAAGGAATGCTAGGCACTGGCGAAGGGCTGCCAGAAGAAAAGACCTAGCGAAGGGCTGCTAGGCACCAAGCGAAGGGCAGCTTGGCAACTCAAGACCTGGCGAAGGACTGCCGGGCAAAAGTCCAACTGGAGGATCCGGTTGGCATCAGGTAAACTCTCCCGAGAGGAGTAGGTGAGGACGCGTTCCCCTAGAGGGAACATTAGGCGTCGGTTCGACCTAGGGCTCCATTTTGGAGACCCAAAGTCAGAACCAAGACAGCCAAGGCTGTGTAAAATTAACTTATTAATTGCTGTTTTGGACTAACCCTGGATGCAGGACCGAAGGACTGTGTTTCTGCAGCTCAGAGAGCCTCAAAGGAGTGAGGCAGTAGCTGAGCAGGGCGCCCCGGATGTTTCGGGCGCCCCAGAGTCAACCCAAAGTCAGCAGAGCAAGTAAACGCCCCGATGATAAGTGTCATTTTGTTGATTATTTCATATGCTTAAAACCGTATTTGACCCATATTTTACTTGTGTAATTGTGGATTTGGCCTAGGTTTTAGGATTTACACCCTTTTTGGACCTAATTGTAAATCTTGCTATATTTGGGTTGTTTTGTCACTAAATTTTTGATCTACTTTTGTAGGCTTGGAAGGATTATGGACTTAGGTCATGTTGGGTCAAAGTCGAGTCAAAAGTGGACTAGATCAAGTAATCAAGCTCCAATTCATTTGGACCGTCCGATGCAAGAACGGTTAGATCTAGACCATCTGAGAACTTTTGATCAATCCGAGCTGGGGTTAAGTCTAATCAAGTGATCAGATCAAGATCTGAGAGTTTCAACTCAATCGGAGATCATCTAGCCGTTGGATCACATTCAGAGAGATCTAGACCACCCATTCAAATATCAGTTTGATCTGAGCCATCCGGTGGAGATCTGGCAGATCCGAGCTACCACGAGGTTGATCTTGACCTCTGATCGAGATCTGGAAATTTTGAATCAAAGCGGACAAAGATCCACCGTTGGATGAAGCGGGATTAATCTCAGCCGTCCAAATTAAATGGTTTAAGTTTAAATGGGAATTCCCTCGGCAGATCTCGGGGTCGCGACCTCATTTCTCCTTCACATTTCTTCAGCTCGTTCTTCTTCATTTTGGCATCGTTTTCCTTCAAATTTCTTCCATCAGAGGCGTGGCCGAATCGATCACAATCTTGGAGCAAGATCTGAATCTTTGGAAGAGCTTCCAATGGAGATTTAATCACTGATTTGCAGCTGTGCGCAATTCTGGATCAGATCTGAAGTTGGAGCGATTTTCCATCGATTAGCGAGTTTAAGGGGTTCTTGGCTTGCCCTTGCGTGACGAACAAGGTGGTCTTGATACAAGGATTGGTCGAGGATTAGTTTTTAGCTGTATTTCTTCTTGAATTAGCTGTAATCTCAATTCTGAATCCAATTCTGTTTTCTGCAGTTGTATCATCTTTGTTACTTTCAGTTTCTGAACTGTTTTACCGTAATTAGGTTTTAATCCTGCAAGACAATCATTTAGGGCGTTTGTTTAATGAACAATTGTTTGCAAATTCAGTTTATTTCATGCTTTTTCATCTGCGTATCATTGAGGTAATAGCGTGCCAGTTTTCATTCCCTTTAAGTGTAGCAGTGTTCCGTTTGAGTTTCTGAATTGTGCTCTAGGATAGATTTAGTTTCATCTTTTGAATTTACATTGTAGTTGTCTCAGTTACAAGCATTTACATTTGGTTTCTGCATTTAATTCCATTTTCTGCCTTGCACATTAGTTTAAAGCTACGTATCAGTTTCAATTCCTGCAGTTTTTCAGTTTTAGCTTTTGTATTTTGTGCCAAGTAGCCATAAGCTTTCCTTAAGCTCTTCTGAGTTTCAATTGGTAATTTTAGTTCAGTTTGCATTTGTCAGTTTCAACACTCATTTGCCATTGCATCACTGCATCAGAATTATTTAGTTCTTCATGTCCAATTCTGCTTTCGAATTCTCAATGTAATCTTTGGCTATTGTTTCTGAAATTTCACAGCAGTCCCTTTTCTTGATTTAAGCTTGCTCTCCATTCCAGAATTTCAGATAGTTACGCAAACTTGCTTCTGAATTCCAGCTACTTTGCATTTAGTTCCATTTTTTTCTGTTCTGCACATGAGTTTGATACTTTGTATTAGCTGAATTCTGTACAAGTTCAGTTTTGAGTTGTAATTTTTTTTTTGCTGCTAGCTTCTTAATTGCATGCCAAGTACACCTTAGCTCGTTTTAAGCTTCTTGCATTTAGAGTAATGATTCGAATTTATCTGCAATCCATAGCTTAAGCATTAGATTTGTTGATACATTCCTGCACTTCGTTTAGTAAATTCTGCACACTATTTCTGCCAACCAACTCCATTTCTGCAATTTCAAATTTCCATTTCTGAACTTGTATCAATGAAGCTCTTTATTGAAACTTAATTGCATTGGAAAAGCTTCATTGATCAGTTAAATAGTCTATAGTTAGTTTAATTGTTGGTACTTCAAATTCCTTTAATTGCTATTCCCTTGTTAGCTCACTTGGTTAATTTTTCTTTACTTTTCATTACAATTTCTTGTCCATTCGAAACCAAACCCAGATTTCATTTGAAACCTAAAAACACAAACGACGCATAAACTCGAGCACGAGTCCCACAACTTGAACTAGCCCCGAGAAAAATACGACCTGTGGCCCCTTTACTACGCTTTTCTTCTTTGATTGCAAAAAGGGTTTCCAGCACATTTATAAATTCTAAATTCTGATGGATCCACATTCGTGACAACTTTTATTAGCTAAATTGGGTCCATCACCCGACAGCAGCACATTTGGGGGCGCCCCGGATGTTTCGGGCGCCCCGCGCGTCGGGCGCCCCGCGTGTCGCGGGCGCCCACTGTGCCACGCCACTGGCAGCTGCAGCAGCTCATCCTCGCGAAGAAGATGAAGCCTTGACCGGTCAACCCGGGCGCCCCGCGCGCGTCGAGCGCCCCAGTCAAAGGTGATCCCGAAGAAGCAGAGATCAGCCTTGACCAGAGGGCTCGCCGGATCGAAAGCCACGTGGGGGGCGCCCCGAGCATCCCGGGCGCCCCCAGCCCTATATAAAGGACCCTCGACCCTCTTCTTCAAGCATCAATCACTGCGACTTTCATACGCTCTTCTGCTTCCACGACACGCTCCAGAAATCTTCCATCTCGAGCTCTGACGACGTCCTGCTGCTCCAATACTCCGATCTACACCGGACGTCGGTAACGAAATATTCATTTAAGTTTACGAAGCTAATTCTGTAATACTTGTGATTGTAAACTTTCTCGAATGTATAGAATTGCCCGCAGAAAACGATCAACGACCGTGGGCCTTGGAGTAGGAGTCGACACAGGCTCCGAACCAAGTAAAACGACCGTGTTAGCATTTCTCTTGTGTCTTATTTCCGCTGCGCACTTACTCTTTTTAAATCCGAACGATTTGCGACATTCACCCCCCCTCTCTCGCATCTCTCGATCCAACAAGTGGTATCAGAGCGGGGAAGTCAAACTTGGTGCAACCACCAGTTTGAAATTTTTTTTTTTCGGATTTCTTTTTCTCTCTTATTTTAAAATTTTTGTTCGAGTTTTTTTTTCAAGGTTGGTGCAACACCCCTTGAAATTTGTGTTTAATTATTTCTTCCCGCACTACTAATCCAAGACCAAGTCTTGGAATATTTTTGTTGTTCTTTTTAATTCCAGTAACAAATGTCTATCCAAGAAGGATTTAGCACCGCCAGACCTCCACTGTTCAGTGGAGAAGACTTTCCCTACTGGAAAAGTCGAATGGAGGTCCATCTGAAAACTTAGGTGGATATGTGGATAATCATCCAGTCTGGACTGATGATTCCCACAAATGCTGAAGGTATACCACAAAACTACTCAGAATGGGACACTTCCCTCAAACGTAAAATTGAAGCCGACGCCAAAGCAACCCAGACTCTCCAATGCGGACTAACGAAAGAAGAGCTGAACCGCGTCGGACTCTTCAAAAGTGCAAAGGAGCTATGGGCTAAACTGATTGAGCTCCACGAAGGAACTTCAGATACGAGGATCAGCAAACGAGACCTGCTACTGAACAAGCTTTTCACTATCAAAATGGCAGATAACGAGACAGCAGCCCAGCTCCACGCCAGAATCCAGGAGCTGATGAACGGTCTTCACGCAATAGGTCACCAGGTTCAAAATCGTGATCTTATAAGGTATGCCCTAAACGCGTTCCCTAGGACCACCTTGTGGGCATCTATGGTAGATGCATACAAGGTCTCTAGGGATCTTTCAAAAATTAAGCTAGATGAGTTATTTTCTGAACTTGAGCTGCATGAACAGACTAACTCCAATTTGGTCGAGAAAAGTATAGCCTTCATTGCAGGGAAAACAGGGAAGACGACCAAGAAGAAAACTCAAGTTGAACCTGAATCTACCTCAGATTCAGAAATAGAAGATCAAGAAGAAGATCAATCTGAATTGGTCCGGCTAGCTCGAAACTACTACAAAAAGTTGAAGAACCAAACCAACACACGAAGAACAAGCCGAAGAAAGGACGGACAAGATGAACCTGCAACTGACAAACAAAAGCCCAACGTAACCTGCTACGAATGCAAGAAGAAGGGCCACTACAAGACTGAATGTCCAAGTCTAAAGGAGTCCAAAAAGAACAGAAAGAAGAAGGCACTCCAAGCAACCTGGGACGAGTCTTCCTCAGAAGAAGAAGAAGAAGCACCTCAGTCCAATCTTCTAGCCCTGACCGCTTCAGATCAAATCGAGACTGACTCAGACTCGGACCGGGACGACGGCAAGCTGACATTCTCCGACGACGGCGAAATAAAGGTAACGGGCTTTTCAAAATCGCAATTGAATTCTCTTATTTCCTATCTATCCTGAGATTTGGCGAAAGCCAAACTCCGAATCGAGTCCCTCCGACAGGAAGTAAAACTCCTGAAAGAGGGAGCTGATTCTGATTCCTTAACTGAGAAAATTCAGGAAGGAACCCCTGATCAAGTTAAAAAACTTGAATCAGAGAATTCCTCCCTGAAAACTCAAGTTAAGGACTTAAGAACAGCTTTAGAACGATTCACTTCTGGTTCCAAGAATCTTGACATGATTCTGGGAAAACAGAAGTCTGTTCTAAACCGATCCGGACTTGGTTATAGAACCAAATCTCGGCAAAGATCTTACTTTGCTGTACTGAACCAGTCAAGACCTAAGGTTCAGGCATGGGTGCCAAAACTGTGCCTGACTATACCAACTGGTTCAAATCAATTTTGGATCCCCAAGGACAAGATTCACATCTTGCCTAACCCATACAGAGGCTTTAGTCCAGGGGGAGCCAAAATCAAAACAATTTTTATAATTAGATAATTTTTTGATTGCTTGTTTATTTAATTTCTTGCAAATTGCCATGCTTAGATTTAAGAAATACTTAGATTTAAGGACGAAATTACTTGAAACTTGAAAACATAGTATTGGGTGGAGGTGAGATGATAGTACGTTAGGGAAGCCAATTTGGCGGAACTAGCCGAAGCTACCGATCTAAGACCCAAGCTAGTTAGATCAGAAAATGACCTAATTTAATTTGAAAATGAAATTTCATTAAAAGGCTTTGTCAAGGAAAGGGTGGATGATCCCATAAGGCTACGGCCAAAGAAGGCCTAGTGCCTCGCCAAGACCTGGAAGCCAATTTCTGAAATTCAAATTCAAATTATCTTTTGTCAAATTCGAATCTAACTCAAAGTTCAAATAATTATAGATTCTTATCTGTTTTCAAACCTATCTCTTTTTCGAAAATCACTTAATCTATTTTTCAAAATTTCTAAACTTACTTGTTTAAAAAATCTGTTTTCAAAAATAAAGAACTTTTTCGAAAATAAATTGAAATTCCTTTTCAAAACTAATTTCTACCCTCAAACCTGTCTCACAAAAACCTTAAGGTTAACGTGTTTGAAAACCCTAGACTGGGGTGAGACAGACTAGGAAGTGAAACTCAATTTAAGCTATCCCTAACTCAAATTGGATCCAAATCATCAAAAATTCTTTATGTGTAGGAACATAAAGATTTGGACCAATGGATGTTAGATAGCGGGTGCTCCAGACATATGACTGGGGACAAATTGAAGTTCACCAAACTCAAGTTCAAAAACCTGGGCTCAATGGCATTTGGTAACAATGCTACACTCAAGGTAATTGGGTCAGGTAATATTGAACTTAAATGCAATTTCATTATTAAGAAAGTACTATTGGTGGAAAACTTCAATTTTAACTTACTTAGCATAAGTCAGTTATGTGACTCTGGTTATTTAGTTACTTTCAACAATTCTAATTGCCTGATTAGAAATGCACAAGACTCAGAAATCATGCTTAAGGGCACTAGGAAAAACAATGTATACACTATAAATCTTCCCCTTATACCCAAATGCATGTTAACACAGTTAGAACAATCAAAACTCTGGCATAGGAGATTAGGTCATACCAATCTAAGAACTATTTCAAAAATTACCCAACTTGGCTTAATCAAAGGTATCCCCAAAATCAAAAATGAAAACCTAATATGTGAATCTTGTAATCAAGGCAAACAAACCAAGTCTAGTCACAAATTGATCCAATCTGATCAAACTCAAACCACACTTGAGCTCCTACACCTTGACCTACTTGATTCACATGGAGCCAAGTCACTAAGTGGAAATCGATACTGCTTAGTGATAATTGATGACTACTCTAGGTTCACCTGGGTCAGGTTTCTAAAGACCAAAGATGAAACCCTGAACCTATTTAACAACTTTTGTAAATTGATTGAAAATCAAAATGATACCAAAATTAAAAGACTTAAGTCTGACCACGGGGGAGAATTCGAGAATCAGAGATTCAAAGAATTCTGTAAAATAAATGGATATAAACACGAATTTTCGTGTCCCAGAACCCCCCAACAAAATGGCATAGTAGAAAGGAAGAATAGAACCCTACAGGAAGCTGCTAGGGCTATGCTCAATGAATTTGACCTACCTAACCACTATTGGGCAGAAGCAATTAGCACAGCTTGCTATATCCAAAATAGGATTCTGCTTAATAAAAGGTTAAATAAAACACCCTATGAACTTTACTACCATAGGCTTCCAAACTTACACTATCTTAGAGTCTTTGGATGCAAAGTCCATATTCTTAATACCAAAGACTATCTTGGAAAATTCCAATCCAAGTCAAACCCAGGTATCTTTTTAGGGTACTCTACAACAAGTAGAGCTTATAGAGTCTACAACAAAATAACTAAGAAAATTGAAGAAACAACCAACTTAATATTTGATGAAGAAACTAATCCAAAATCTGATAATTCTGACTTAGCTTCATCAAATACTGATCAAGAAGATAGCTCTGAAACCCTAACTGAACCCTTTAATGACCTAACAATTGAACCAACTTCTGAATCAGTTGAACCAACTAATGAACCCAGAATTGAACCTATTGGACCAGCTGGACCTGAAGCTGAGCCAAGTACTAGAAAAACCAAGAAACCCAGACTCAGTCACCCAACTGATCAAATTGTAGGTGATCCAACCATAGGAGTCAGAACTAGAGCTTCCTATAGAAATCTTAGTCAAATAGCCATGATTTCAAAGATTGAACCTAAGACTATTGAGGAAGCCCTACCTGATCCTGACTGGATCTTAGCCATGCAAGAAGAGCTAGCCCAATTTGAGAGAAACCAAGTCTGGGAGTTAGTACCTAAACCTAAGGGCAAATCCGTAATTGACACTAAGTGGGTATTTAGGAATAAGTTAAACGACCAAGGTGAAATAACCCGAAATAAAGCCCGCTTAGTAGCTAAGAGATTCAGTCAAGTAGAAGGGTTGGATTATGATGAAACCTATGCCCCTGTAGCTAGACTTGAGTCTATTAGGATGTTACTAGCCTTTGCATCCCATAAAGGATTCAAATTATACCAAATGGATGTAAAGTCAGCCTTCTTGAATGGGCTCATTAAGGAAGAAGTCTATGTAGGACAACCCCCAGGATTTGAGGATATAGAAAAACCAGATTATGTCTATAAACTTAGCAAAGCCCTTTATGGACTAAAACAAGCACCTAGGGCCTGGTATGAAAGACTATCCAACTACTTGATTTCTAAAGAATTTAAACAAGGTCAAATTGACCCAACCTTGTTTGTTAAAATTTTAGAAAAGGATATATTTATTGCCCAAATTTACGTAGACGATATAATATTTGGATCAACTAATTCTAAATTTCTAAAAAGAATTTGTAACAATAATGGAAAATGAGTTTGAAATGAGTTTAGTTGGGGAACTAAATTTCTTCTTAGGGTTACAAATCAAACAAACCAAGGATGGAAATTATGTACATCAAACTAAATATGCTAAAGAACTAATTAAGAAATTTAAAATGGATAACTCTAAAAGCATAAGTACTCCAATGGCCACAAATGTAAAAATAGATAGTGACCCTGATGGTAAACCAGTAGACTTAAAATTATACAGAAGTATGATAGGAAGTCTACTGTACCTTACAGCCAGCAGACCTGATATACTTTTCTCAGTAGGAATGTGTGCTAGGTACCAAACATGTGCTAAGGAAACTCACTTAGCAGCCCTAAAAAGAGTTTTAAGATATATTAAGGGCACCCTAAATGTAGGGATTTGGTACCCTAGAACCTCATCCTTTAAGTTATCAGGATACTCTGATTCTGACTATGCTGGTTGTAAATTAGATAGAAAAAGTACAAGTGGAAGCTGCCAACTCTTAGGAAACACCTTAGTAAGTTGGTGCAGTAGAAAGCAACACTGGTGTTGCGTTATCCACAACTGAAGCTGAATATGTAGCCCTAGGAGAATGTGTAGCTCAACTCTTATGGATGATGTACACTCTTAAAGACTTTCAGCTAGACTTACAATCAGACCCAAGTCAATATTGATAATATTAGCTCAATCAACTTAACCAAAAACCCAATTCAACATTCTAGAACCAAACACATAGAAGTAAAACATCACTTTGTAAGAGATCACGTAGCTAGGGGTGAAATAGTCCTTAAGCATGTAGACTCCAAGTCCAACCTAGCTGACATATTCACTAAACCCTTACCTGAGTCTGAGTTCAGCTCACTAAGAAGGCAGTTAGGATTATGCTTAGTAGAATAGAATCATTTGTTTTNTGCTAAAGAACTAATTAAGAAATTTAAAATGGATAACTCTAAAAGCATAAGTACTCCAATGGCCACAAATGTAAAAATAGATAGTGACCCTGATGGTAAACCAGTAGACTTAAAATTATACAGAAGTATGATAGGAAGTCTACTGTACCTTACAGCCAGCAGACCTGATATACTTTTTCTCAGTAGGAATGTGTGCTAGGTACCAAACATGTGCTAAGGAAACTCACTTAGCAGCCCTAAAAAGAGTTTTAAGATATATTAAGGGCACCCTAAATGTAGGGATTTGGTACCCCTAGAACCTCATCCTTTAAGTTATCAGGATACTCTGATTCTGACTATGCTGGTTGTAAATTAGATAGAAAAAGTACAAGTGGAAGCTGCCAACTCTTAGGAAACAGCTTAGTAAGTTGGTGCAGTAGAAAGCAACACTGTGTTGCGTTATCCACAACTGAAGCTGAATATGTAGCCCTAGGAGAATGTGTAGCTCAACTCTTATGGATGATGTACACTCTTAAAGACTTTCAGCTAGACTACAATCAGACCCAAGTCAATATTGATAATATTAGCTCAATCAACTTAACCAAAAACCCAATTCAACATTCTAGAACCAAACACATAGAAGTAAAACATCACTTTGTAAGAGATCACGTAGCTAGGGGTGAAATAGTCCTTAAGCATGTAGACTCCAAGTCCAACCTAGCTGACATATTCACTAAACCCTTACCTGAGTCTGAGTTCAGCTCACTAAGAAGGCAGTTAGGATTATGCTTAGTAGAATAGAATCATTTGTTTTTTTTGGTGTTTATTAAAAAAAAAAAGGGGTTTTTCTAACTTAATCTTAAAAAGTTTTACTTTGGTTTTAAAATTTTTTTCTTTTCTTTTCTTTCTTTTTTGACTTAGTTTTATTTCAAAATTACCCCCTTCAAAACTAGGGTTTTCATCGAAATGGACTTAGACTAGGCTCTAACCCTAGAATTGCATGCACCTATAGATCTAGAAGCCAGCATCTCACAAGCACCTTAGGGTACTTTGAGTGATAACCTAGAAAGGGTTGAGATGCTTAGGTCTTTGCCTCAATTCAAGATGCTTTAAGTCAGTGCATCGGCAGCAATTGGGGCACTAAATGAACAGCAATCAAGTTAAGTATCAAGTTTAGACAAATCTAACTTGAACAGCTCACTTAACTTGACTAACCCTAGCAAAAGCTACTGTTCATAACAGTTAGTAAGTAGCTAATTGGGTTAGACAGATCCCTAAAGATGAAACCAGACTTAGGTCTTAGTTTGTTTCAGTACAGCAAATACTTTATTTAATTATTGCAAATATTGTTCTGTGTTTTTTTCTGATATATGTCAAAGGGGGAGAGTTGGAAAGGAAAGAGGGAACCCAAAAAGTTGTTTTTCAAATTTTTTCCTTTATTCAAAAAGTTTAACCTCAAAGTTAGAAATTCAAAGCTTAAATTTATCCTGTAAAAATTTCTAACTCTGAATTATTTCTAAGCTTAATTTTTTTCTTAAAAAATTTTCTAACTCTGAAGTGTTATTAAGTTTTGCTCAAATTATTCTTTGAAATTTTTTTTAGTCTGAAAATTTTCTAAGTCTAAAATTTTTTAAGTCTGAAAATTTTCTAAGTCTAAAATTTTTTTAAGTCTGAAAATTTTCTAAGTCTAAAATTTTTTTTTCCAAAACTGAAAATTTTCCAAAGTCTGAAATGTTTCTAAAACTGAAAATTTGTCTAAAATTTTCTAAAGTCTTCCAAACTTAGAACATCATTTCGAAAAACTTAGCAGATTTCCCAACTTATTATCATAACATGAAATCTTCGAAGTACTTAACTCAAACCACCTACTTTTGAAAAATCTAGGGGGAGATTTCTTCCAGGGGGAGGGAATCTAACTTAGGATTTCAATTTCAGCATTTTTTCCTTAACTTTTTGAACTAGGTTGCCATATATCAAAAAGGGGGAGATTGTTGGTGCAAATTGCACCCAAGTCAAACCTGTGTTTTGATATTGGCAAAAGGGTTCAAAAGTTAAGGGTTAGTTGTTGTCTAACAAGTTTCTTGAGTGTACAGGAAAAGCCCTAGCGAAGGACTGCCAGACAGAAGAAAAGCCCTAGCAAAGGACTGCTAGGCTCTGGCGAAGGACTGCCAGAATAGACAAACCCTAGCAAAGGAATGCTAGGCACTGGCGAAGGGCTGCCAGAAGAAAAGACCTAGCGAAGGGCTGCTAGGCACCAAGCGAAGGGCAGCTTGGCAACTCAAGACCTGGAGAAGGACTGCCGGGCAAAAGTCCAACTGGAGGATCCGGTTGGCATCAGGTAAACTCTCCCGAGAGGAGTAGGTGAGGACGCGTTCCCCTAGAGGGAACATTAGGCGTCGGTTCGACCTAGGGCTCCATTTTGGAGACCCAAAGTCAGAACCAAGACAGCCAAGGCTGTGTAAATTTAACTTATTAATTGCTGTTTTGGACTAACCCTGGATGCAGGACCGAAGGACTGTGTTTCTGCAGCTCAGAGAGCCTCAAAGGAGTGAGGCAGTAGCTGAGCAGGGCGCCCCGGATGTTTCGGGCGCCCCAGAGTCAACCCAAAGTCAGCAGAGCAAGTAAACGCCCCGACAGCAGCACATTTGGGGGCGCCCCGGATGTTTCGGGCGCCCCGCGCGCGTCGGGCGCCCCGCGTGTCGCGGGCGCCCACTGTGCCACGCCACTGGCAGCTGCAGCAGCTCATCCTCGTGAAGAAGATGAAGCCTTGACCGGTCAACCCGGGCGCCCCGCGCGCGTCGGGCGCCCCAGTCAAAGGTGATCCCGAAGAAGCAGAGATCAGCCTTGACCAGAGGGCTCGCCGGATCGAAAGCCACGTGGGGGCGCCCCGAGCATCCCGGGCGCCCCCAGCCCTATATAAAGGACCCTCGACCCTCTTCTTCAAGCATCAATCACTGCGACTTTCATACGCTCTTCTGCTTCCACGACACGCTCCAGAAATCTTCCATCTCGAGCTCTGACGACGTCCTGCTGCTCCAATACTCCGATCTACACCGGACGTCGGTAACGAAATATTCATTTAAGTTTACGAAGCTAATTCTGTAATACTTGTGATTGTAAACTTTCTCGAACGTATAGAATTGCCCGCAGAAAACGGTCAACGACCGTGGGCCTTGGAGTAGGAGTCGACACAGGCTCCGAACCAAGTAAAACGACCGTGTTAGCATTTCTCTTGTGTCTTATTTCCGCTGCGCACTTACTCTTTTTAAATCCGAACGATTTGCGACATTCATCCCCCCTCTCTCGCATCTCTCGATCCAACATGTCAGTCCCCACTAGGCTGACTACGTCACACCTAGCCCAAGTAACGTTTTCTCGTCCTACGGATTCTAATAACTCTCATGTATTTTAGAGATTCATACTCTGAACATGTCATGCTCTGGCCAGAGGCTTCAAGTAACAATCCGACGATAGGCCTCGGGTATACATCTCCTCGCAAGGAGTGGTGAATCCTTTGTAGGCTGTTCAAACATCTTCGGGCACTTCGGCTTATACCCAATCATCCTGGGTCCACACCTCCTTGGAGATGCTTGCTTAAGATGTCAAAGTATAAGTCTCCATGACCAAGATGACTTGAACACTGCAAGTCAAAGGAACATCGCACTTAAGCTGCAGTAAGAACTTCACTGACATATCTATATGTAGACTACCATATGAAGTTTTACAGCCAGTTACTCCAATGAACTAGTTCCCTTAACTAGCATTCATGTTTATCTCCGGACATCTCAATGTCACTAGCCAGTGAGAATCAGCTGATTAGAGAATAACCCATATTAGTCTCAACAGAATTGATAGTGTCCGTATTTATCAATTCATCGACTAGGGACAATTTCAATACTTCACAATTGCACATGTAGAGATAATCACTAGTTGTGAATTCATCACAAATTCTCTCATGCTGTGAATTGTATTGCGGACATTCAGTAAATAAGTTTAAGATCTCAATCATACTCAAATAGTGAATATTCATTTATTAGAATAAATGATTACAATCATAAGAAGATTGCCTTAGGACACTTCTCTCATATCACTAACAGGGGGTTCACCCCTTGCTTCCAGGAATCAACTCAAGCTCACGAAATCTCAATGATAAAGCTTTCATGCTCGAGTTCTCTGTGCTCAAGAAGTTCATGATCTACGACACGCCACTTCTGCAACAAATTCCTTCTTTTAGTGTTATCAGTATAATTTCTATTTTTTTGTACTTAATCATAACTCTTGTACTTCATTCACGAATTATAGTATTGCCCAACGAAAACTGTCAAGGACTGTGGGCCTTGGAGTAGATGCCATCATAGACTCCGAACTAAGTACAAAATAAAGTGTTAGCTGTGTTTGACTTGTTTATTTCCACTGCGTTGAATCAGATTCCTCCAAAAAATCGTTATTGATATTCATGTGCCCCTCTATCGATCACATCAATCCCACACTCGTCGCTGAACCAACCATTACTAGTTGATTGGTGCTAACACTAGTCGATTGCTAGCTATCAAATTCAAACATTACAATCCAACGTTCGAATTCATTCGACACTAGTCGACTGCACAAAAGATCAATCAACTGATCCTTCTGTAACCTCTACTAGTCGACTGCTCCCAACAGTAGTCGACTATCCAAATCCTAAACCTAGGGTTTCCATTCCATAGTATAGTTTTATAAGTACCCAAGGTGAGTTTTGATGTGGTCAACAGAGTAAGGTTAGGTTCTGTTGTGTTTGACCCCTGTGTCTTAGTGTGTAGGAGCTTAGGAGCGCAGGAAGTCGAGCGGAAGATGTAGCGATCAAGAAGGATGACACGGGAAGGAAGCTGATGGGCTCAGTGCATCCGAGGGACATGGAGTGTTGGTGTTGGGATTCCACCCTGTTTCCCCGTATTAAATTCTATGGACAGAATTAATCTGCACAGGGACAGAAAGCTTCCCGAGCGACCTACTTCATCAACCTTGCTTTGATCGATTGAGTGATCGTTTGAATAAACTAGTTGTTCAAGTAATCAAGCTCCTGATCGATTAGCAGCGGTTATGTTCGATGAAGCTTCGATCGCGGGTACTTGTGTTTGATTCAGGATCCAAGAGAAAAACGAATATAATTAAGCGGAATAAAAACTAAAGATATACCTCTCGATCTTCTATTGTATTCCTATCCTCTTCTTGGACGTCGTGTGGGCGACGATCTTCCAAGAATTGCAGCCGCTGCTCACCCTTCTTCTTCTTTCATGCGTCGCCTTCTCCCTTGCTTGACCTAGCCGTGCCCCTCACCAAGAAGCGCTGCACACCAAGAGGAGAAGAGAAGAAAAGGAAAAGGTTTTCTCCCTTCTCCCTTGCTTGACCTAGTCGCGCCCCTCTCCTTGATGCATGCGCTGCACGCCAAAATGAGAGAGAGGAAGGAAAGAAAAAAACTAGGGTTTCTAATCACGGCTTAAGAGGGTTTATATAGGCTACAATAGAGACCAAAAGGAGGAGTCGGTTATGGCCTCCTTGTTGGGAATAAACCCTTGTATGGCTTGAGGGTTTCCTAAGCAACCATGGGGTCGAACATGAGAGACCTCTCTATATCTACGGATTAAAATTTAATCCGAATAGAGACCCGTCTCTCAAACGACCGTCTCGTCGTCGTGTCAATTAATTCAAGTCGCAACTTAGCCAAAGTTAAGGCCTTGTAACTTTCCGGATTAATCAATCGCGGAGAAGACAACGTATGGATCGCCGGTCTTTGTGTTTATTATCGGGGTCCATGACATAATTAATTATCATATTAATTAAGAAATAATTAATCTACGATAATTAATTAACAACATGCAATGACAGACAAAATCAAAGCAATAACATAACAAAAGAAAAATAGAGCTAGGGAGTGGTATACATCGCCGTTTACCTCGCAGTCTTCTACCTTATGACCCTCCCCTCCTGGACGTCATGTGGGCGACGAGCTACCAAGACGCGGGTCAGCAAGGCTTGCCAAGATCACCTTCTTCAAACCTCTTCCAACTTACCAACAAAAACCCTAGCTAGGGTTTTCGGCCGGCCACCTTCTCTCCTCTCCTCCTCACGCCGCCAGCCACATCAAGCTCCAAGGTCCGGCCGACCACAAGGCAGCACCGAGAGGAAAGCTAGGAAGATGAAGAAGAAGCTAAGAGATCTCCTTCTTCTTCCCAAAACCCACTGGAAACCCTAACTCTATCCTTCCTCACCGCCGACGCCACCAAGGAAGAAAACCCCTATTTTTCGGCCATCGGTTTCCTCTCCTTCCTACTCCTTGCTTGCGCACGCAGAGAAGAGACGGTGATGAAGGAAGGAGAAGAGGTCAGAGAAGGAGAAAGGAGGAGAACCAAGCTTTTCCTCCTCACCGCTGACGCGTAAGTCTACAAAACCCGACGCCGGCAACCCTCCTCCCGCTCCTCTGCTCCAAGCCGAGCACTAGAGTGCTCCTCCCTCCCCTGCCGAAGCTTCACGCGCCAAGAGATGAATGAAGGATGAGGAAAAAACTCCTCTTCTTCCACCTTCTTCTCGCCGGCGCAAGGATGCCCTAGGCGAGAGAATAGGAGAGACAGGGTTTTTAGGTTTTGTGATTAATTGAATTAATTTTCAATTAATTTGTTAAGCCTTATATCATGACTCCTATGGGGTATTTATAGGGCTAAGGTAGGGACCATGAGGAGGAGTTGGTTCTTGGCCCACTAATGGATCCAAACCCGATCCATTAATGGAGATCCATTACACTAAAGGATCGCATTGAACTTCCTCACCAACCCCCATATTTTCATATGGGCTCCACCTATTATGAGTTGTCCATCTCCCCGTGTTTAAGATATCGAATGCCCGATAATTAATTTAAATTACTAACAATTAAATAAATTATCCTCTTGATCCTTGATTAGTACTACTCAACCTTTTCATCATGTCGGACCATAGTCCACTTGCAAGATTTGACATGACGATCCTTTTGAGCTCACCAAGGGAGCATCATCATCCTGACTCACCAGGACATGGATTCCGTCAATAATCAATGACACACCATATAATTAATATTATTTCCCAATTTACCAGGCCTATCGATTTAACAGAATAAATCTCACCCATTGGTAAGTCAAAGAAATAATAATTAATTATACGTACCCGTTATTATTTCGGGATTAAGAGATTGTACTCCATAATATATATCCAAGGTCTAATCCAATTTATGAAGTCAGTACAAAATTGGATGACCTCTCTTTTGGTCCTACTCAATGCACACAAAGCACACTAGTGTAATTTTATAGTTAAGATAAATCACACCTAATTACACTACAACCATCCCGATGGTTTGTCCAACTCCATCTCGGTTGTGAGCCTTATTCTTATACTTCTACAAGGAACTTGATAACATGATCTTCTGTGCGACACTATGCACCATGCTATCTACAATGCCAAGTATTAGACATTTTGTTCACATACTAATATAAATATGCACTGTGTGATTTTGCGATTCTCTTTTAAATTGTAAATGTATTTTAACCAAAAGTAAAGCTTTTAATACACATCTTAATACTCCTAACAGATTTTTATCCCGATCTGTTAATAATAACCCGATCCACTAAAGGATTATTATTGAACTACCGTACCGACCCCATATTAAAATATGAGCTCCTTCCTATTATGAGTACATTATCTCCCCATGTTTAAGATATCGTATGCCCATTAATTAATTAAATTACTGATAATTTAATTAATTAACATATAACTCCAAGAGTAGGACCACTTAACTTTATTATCATGTCGGACCAAATCCACCTGCAGAGTTTACATGATAATCATTATGAGCTCCTCAAGGAGACATCATTAGCATAACTAATTTAGGACATGATTTCCTTTTATAATCAACGACACACCATATAAATAATATTATTTCCTAATTTATCGGACTTTATTGACTTAGCGAATAAATCTCACCACCCATTGGTAAATTAAATAAATAAATACTAAATATATGCGCCCGTTATTATATCGGGATTAAGAGCATGTACATCCATAATAACCGAGGTCTTGTTCGATTATATAGTTAGTATAAATCGAATAACCTCAAAACGGTCCTGCTCAATAAACACAAAGTGCACTAGTGTAATTTTATAGTCAAGATAGACTAATACCAAATTATACTACAACCGTTCCAATGGTTTGTAAAAATCCATCTTGGTTGTGAGCTACTACTTATACTTTACAAGGAACCGATAACACGATCTTCTGTGTGACACCACACACCATGTTATCTACAATGTGAAGTAACGGACATTTGCATATATTATAACAAATATAAAAATACAAACATATGACCACTGTGATTCTTATTCCAAAATAGATGTTCATACAAAAGCTAAGCTTATAGTATACATCCTAACATGGAGGTCTATGGAGGAGTACGTCGGTGGAGCGAGAATGATGTGTGCGATGTCTAAGGGATGAGAAGTCGAAGGGAAGCACACTCAAGGAGAAGGTCAGAGGAGGGTTCAGGTGAGCCTAACTTCGGAAGGCCCGGAAATCACCCAAGAAGTTTCATTAGAGACTGGTTAGTAAAAAGCTGACCAAATGTCACTCGGGTGCCCAAGAACACTCGAACGCCCATGAATGAGGGCACCCCTATATTCCTGGGCGCCCCTATGCATACGAGCGCCCTATATGTCGAAGTTTCATCTACATCTAGCTGTTTGCGAACGTTGCAAAGGAGGTATCCCTTAAGCCACATGTCAAACACCCCTAACCTCTTGGGCACCCATGTAAGGCTACGTCAGCATTCAGATAGACTTGACCGGGGCTATAAATAGGCCCTTAGAGCTTAGTTCCAAATAGCTATTGACTGTACATGAATTTCTTTGCTTAGTTTTCATTTTTTTTCTCTGGGCATTTCATTGTGAAAGAGGCTTCTCCACCCTCAAGGAGTTCATCTGGAGTTTGCGCTACATTTACCTTGGATTAACAACCACCCAGAATGCAACCAAGTAATTCATCTTTGCATCTTTTCTTTTTCTGTGTTATTTTATTTTTATGTTATTAATTTGCATATGAACTAACTTTCATCTTCGTTAAAAAGAATAAAAGATTAAGTTTTATTTTCAGGGGTAATTCACCCCCCTCTTACGGACTACACAATCTCTACAAATAGTATCAGAGCCAAGATACTCCAGAAAGACTAATCGCCATCTGAAGCAACTTATAAAATGGTCGGACCATCCATCTGTAGGACCGGTGCCGTCGATAGAGGGGGGGGTGAATATCGATCGTGAAAACTTTTCTTGAAAACTTCATGAAAAACTTGTTCGTTCTAGACTTAGAATATTAGTAGCGCAGCGGAAATGTAAAAACAAAAAAATAAATGCAAAACAGAAGGACACGCGGGATTTATTTACTTGGTTCCCGACCCCCCTGGGTCAGTACATCCAAGGCCTATGTACTCGGCGTGAGTCCACTATTGGTCTCCTTTCCGGAATTTCCGGAGGTGGAGAAAACCCGTCTTACATTTTACAATTACAATAAAAAAGATATTGAAAATTAAAGTACGGAACAAGTAAAAGCAAACCGAACACGAATATGAAACTCGGCCGATCTGGACCTCCGAAGTGCCGCGCACTTCCTCCTGGAGCCTCCCGATCGTAGAGCCTTATCTTTAGCGCATTGTCGATAGTTAGAATGATCAGAACAGTACTTGGAAGTTGTGTCAGAAGCTAGAGGGGTCGAAGCCCCATATATAGGCCTCCTGGGGGCGCCCCGGACGCTGGGGGTGCCCCGGAAGACTCGGTCAAACCTTATCCTTGCGCCTACCTCGCCGCGGGTGATAAGATCATTGACCAGGGCACCCCGGATGCTCCGGGCGCCCCCTTGAGGGCTTATCCTGTGTTCTGACTTCGAAACAGCAAAACAGCTTCTAATCTGGGCGCCCCGGACGATCTGGGCGCCCCGGTTGACACTTGTTTTGACTGCATCACGAAACTGCATGTTTAAGTACTGCCTGGGGGCGCCCCCCTTGCTGGGGGCGCCCTGGTTGCATGGGGGCACCCCCAACACTGGGGGCGCCCTGGTTAGGGCCTCCAGCAAGGTACTTTAACTTCCAATCTTGGTACCTGCAAGATATACAATCACAAAACATATATACATATAATAGTGGTCTTAAGGACTTGGTTCGGACTTCGGATTTGCACGAAACCCTAGGTCGAACCGGTACGAGTTCCTATCCCCGAGAACTCGCCCTTCACCTACTCCTTTCAGGAGACGGTTGCCACCCAGCCCTTCGGGTGGACTTTTACTTAGCTTCCGATACCTCCGGACCTCGAGACGCCCAAACCCTGACCCGTCTCTACTCCTGTCCTTAGTCATCGCTCAGCTAAGTTGCTTAGTCCCTCGGACCAAGTCTTCATTCCCTAGCAGTCCTTCGCCAGGTGCCTAGCAGCCCTTCGCTAGGTCTTTGTTACCAAGTGGTCCTTCGCCTGGTGCCTAGCAATCCTTCGCTAGGTCTTCTATGCCTAGCAGCCCTTCGCTAGGTGCCTAGCAGCCCTTCGCTAGGTCTTCTATGCCTAGTAGTCCTTCACTAGGTGCCTAGCAGCCCTTCGCTAGGTCTTAGGGTTACGATACCTAGCAGCCCTTCGCTAGGTGCCTAGCATCCCTTTGCTAGGACTTGGGGTTTTGATACCTAGCAGCCCTTCGCTAGGTGCCCAGCAGCCCTTCGCTGGGACTTAGGGTTTCGATGCCTAGATTAACTAGGACTTTTCTTCAGCTTAGTTTCCTTCTCTCTTACTCCCCTTTGTCTGTTCAATGTATCACTGACTTAAGTGTATTGTTAAACATTAAAACACTTAAAGAGGAATATCATTGATGTAACTTGCACCAACAATCTCCCCCTTTTTGATGTTTGACAATAACATAAGTTAGATTGGTTTAAAGAGGCTAGATCACTATCCTTGGAAAAAAATGAAAAAAAGTTTTGAAGCTACATTTTTTATCTTGGGAGAAAATTTTTCTAACTTAAGCACACCTCTCCCCCTTTGTCATACATCAAAAATAATACTTGCACCAATAATGAGAGTATTTTTGAAGATACTTAGTATAAAATTTTGAAAGCATAGCATAAAACTAATACTTAAGTATTTTGAACTTAGACAATGTTTTTGAGAAAATGTCAAATATTTTGAAAGATGATCTTTAAGGCATGCAACTACTTTTGAAAAATAATAGAGTCAGCAGTTTCTGAGAAATGATATTTTGAAAAATAATAAGTAATTTTTGAAAAATATAAGTACCTTTGAAAAATGTAATTTTTGAAGAGAGTAGGTACTTTTGAAAAATATATATATATTTTTTAATTTTTTTTAAAATTAAGTACTTTTGAAAGAATATTAGGCTTTGAAAGGCATAAGTACTTTTGAAAACATAATATTTGACTTCACTTGGATTATTTTTCAGTCTGACACCATCCTGGGAAACCTTGTTGACTACAAGGACATTTCCTAAGTGTCCTGGAAGTTTTCCAACCCAAGTAAACATTATTTCAAAAATTTCATAAGTCACAGAATGTAAGTTAATTTTGAAAAGTAAAAGAATTTTAAAGTTATAATACTTGATTTGTTTTATCTTCCAGTCTGACACAATCATAGGAAACCTTGTTGACTACAAGGACATTTTCCTTAGTGTCCTGGAGGATTTTTCAAACTCAAGATATTATATCAAATTGATCAAAATCAGATGAATTTTTGAAAAAATTTTATAAAAATTTGATAGCATTTTATAATAATACTTATGTTTTCAACAGGATTTGAAAATATCGCGCATGAAAACATTTGAATTATTCAATAATTCTTTTAATTTGACCTCCCCCTAACTTTGACTCAGTCCTGGGAAGCTTGTTGACCACAAGTACTCTTCCTATGAGTCTTAAGGTTTGATTCAGATCAAAAGAATATTCTAATAATTTTTAAAATAAATAATTTAATACTTGTCAGAATATTGACTCAGACTCCCCCTAAAACTGACACGTCCTAGGAGTCCTTTTAGATCATGAAGTGGACCTTCCTCTATGTCTTTAGGGTTTATCAAAATCAAACACGACAGATAAATTTTACAACATAAACCTTTTTCGAAAAACACAAGTGATAACAATTTAAAGATCAGTTTTTGAAAAGTATTTTCAAATAATAGTAATTTTTACAGTGCAAATTTTAAAAAAAAATGAAAAGTACTCCCCCTGTACCCGATACCGTTTGACTCTATCTAAGTGCCCTAAGGAACTTTAGTGTTGTCCTAAGAGGCTTGTGTCTAATAGAGTGAGTCAAGCAAATTTTTGAAAAGATATATTTTTGGAAAATGTATAATATATATAATCAAACAGACAAGCATGAATTCCATAAAAACATTATTATGTTGAAGCACTATTTTGAAAATATATTTTTATGAAAATATTCTAACAATTTTGAAAAACAATTTTGAAAAATATTTTTCAATTCATTAGTCCTTAACATCTCACCCATTTTAGATGTATCAATACAACAAGCATAGTTGCCTTATAGGTGTATTGTGAGATGCTTGAATCATTTTTCTTAATTTATTATTAATTCTAAGATTTAACTGAAGCTTGTGTTAGATTTGAATTTGACAAGAAGTAACTTGAATTTGAATTTCAAAAATTGGCTTCCAGGTCTTGACGAGGCACTAGGCCTTCTTTGGCCGTAGCCTTATGGGATCATCCACCCTTTCCTTGACAAAGCCTTTTAATGAAATTTCATTTTCAAAATTACTTTTTAAAAAATTCTGGTCTAACTAGTTTGGATCTTGGATCGGTAGCTTCGGCTAGTTCTGCCAAGATGGCTTCCCTAACGTACTATCATCTCACCTCCACCCAATACTAGGTTGATCAAGTTTCAATTATTCTTTTTCCTATAGCCGTTCTAATATATGCATAAAATTTAAATATGAATGACATGTCATATATTTTAAAAGAATAGCAAATGCATGTCATGTCAATTATGCATGAGTCAAACAATTTAAATCATTTTACTTATGTTTCTAAAGATGTATCAAATTCCCGATTTGATACATGTCATGTGAACCGGCGAATATGTCAACCCACTTTGACATATTTAATTTTATTAATTTTAATTGTTGCAGTTTGGGTAAGGTTTTAGTTTTAGTTCGAGTTTATGTTAATTAAGAATTAATTGATGTTTGAATTTAAAGTCAAATTTAATTGAATTTTAATTAAATTATTTGAATTAATTCGAATTTAATTGACTTAAACTAGAATTATTAAGAATTAGTTAATTTGAATTTGAATTATTAAGAATTAATTAATTTGAATTATTTAAGATTTAATTAATTTATTTGAATTAATTCGAACTATTTAAGATTTAATTAATTAATTTGAATTAAGAATTAATTAGTTCGAATTTGAATTATTAAGAATTAATTTATTTGAATTTATTTAACTTATTAAGAATTAATTAAGATTTAGTTTGAATTTAATTAGGATTTAATTAAGATTTAATTTGAATTTAATTAGGAATTAAATAAGATTTAATTTGAATTTAATTAGATTTAATTAAAATTTAATTTGAATTTAATTAGATTTAATTTGAATTTAATTAATATTTAATTTGAATTTAATTTTAATTTGAATTTAATTAATATTTAATTTGAATTTAATTAATTTGAAATTGATTAATATTTAATTTGAATTTAATTAATTTGAAATTGATTAATATTTAATTTGAATTTAATTTATATTTAATTTGAATTTAATTAATTTGAAATTGATTAATATTTATTTTGAATTTAATTAATTTGAAATTGATTAATATTTAATTTGAATTTAATTAATATTTAATTTGAATTTAATTAATATTTAATTTGAATTTAATTAATATTTAATTTGAATTTAATTAATTTGAAATTGATTAATATTTAATTTGAATTTAATTAATATTTAATTTGAATTTATTTGAATTTAGTTAATATTAAATTTGGATTTAATTTGAATTTAATTTGAATTTAATTTGAATTTAATTAAGATTTAATTTGGATTTATTTAAGATTTAATTAATTAATTAGAATTAATCTGAATTATTCAAGATTTAATTGAATTTTTAAGATTTAATTGAATTATTAAGATTATAATGATTAATTAATAATTGTGGGTTTAAATTCATCATTTTCATTATTTCGAAAATTTCTTCTTCATCTTTATCTTTCTTTTCAAGTTTTTCTAATAATTTTGATTTATTTGAGTTTTTGTAATTTTTATTGACTATGACCTTTATCTTAGATAGTTCTATATCCTCCTCAAGATTAGATTTTTCAATATTCTCACAGTAGGTGGAGTAAAAGGGGCCACTAGTTAAATCTTTGTAATAACTTTTAGGATTTTCTATAATTAAGTTATCATCTAGGAAAATTTTATCTGTATTATCCTCATGAATATTTTCAACAAAATCATCTTTATCCTTAAAATTTTCAATAATTTCAGGGATATCACTAGAATTATCCTTAAGGTTTTCAAATTTGAATTTGGAATTATCCTTAGGATTTTCGAATTTGAATTCCGAATTATCCTTAAGATTTTCGATTTTGAATTCAACTTTATCCTTAAGATTTTCGATTTTGAATTCAACTTTATCCTTAGGTTTAATTTTATCTGATTTAAAATTATCAGTATTAATTTTATCAGGATAATTATCAGAATTAATTTCATCAGATTTAATTTTATCAGAATAATTATCAGAATTAATTTCATCAGAATAATTATCAGAATTAATTTCACCAGAATTAATTTTATCAGAATAATTATCAGAATTGATTTCATTAGAATAATTGTCAGAATTAATTTTATCAGAATAATTATCAGAATTAATTTTATCAGAATTAATTTTATCAAAATAATTATGAGAATTTATTTTAGATTTAATATCAGAATTAATTTTAGCAATTATTGAATTGGTATTAATAATTAAATAGTTAATTTTGAATATTTTAATCATATCCGTATTTTCTAATTTTTCATGCAAAATATTTAATCTACTATGCAGTAAATTTAATTTTTCAGAAAAATTGACTGAATTATCTAAAGACAGTGCAGGAAATTGTAAAACTTTTGGAACGTAAATCTTACGTACCTTCGCCGGACACTTGTTTTTGTAATGTCCGTATTTCTTGCATTTGATGCATTGTACGTGACTTTTGTCCCTCCGGTTTCCTAGCGCTGGTACCTCCTTTGCCGCCGGTGACGAATGATTCTTACGAGTAGGGCACTGATTTTTGTAGTGCCCTCTCTCCCTGCACGTGAAACAAATAATATGCAATTTAAAATTAGACATTAAAAAAAATGTACCTGATTCACCCCTGGGCTCCCCCTCAACTCCTGGCGTCGTTGCTCCGTCGGCGGTTAGTCCGGTGAAGAGCGGCTCGGCTCTGATACCAATTGTAGGACCGGTGCCGTCGATAGAGGGGGGGGTGAATATCGATCGTGAAAACTTTTCTCGAAAACTTCGTGAAAAACTCGTTCGTTCTAGACTTAGAATATTAGTAGTGCAGCGGAAATGTAAAAACAGAAAAATAAATGCAAAACAGAAGGACACGCGGATTTATTTACTTGGTTCCCGACCCCCCTGGGTCAGTACGTCCAAGGCCTATGTACTCGGCGTGAGTCCACTATTCGTCTCCTTTCCGGAATTTCCGGAGGCGGAGAAAACCCATCTTACAGTTTACAATTACAATAAAAAAGATATTGAAAATTAAAGTACGGAACAAGTAAAAGCAAACCGAACACGAATATGAAACTCGGCCGATCTGGACCTCCGAAGTGCCGCGCACTTCCTCCTGGAGCCTCCCGGTCGTAGAGCCTCGTCTTTAGCGCGTTGTCGATGGTCAGAATGATCAGAACAGTACTTGGAAGTTGTGTCAGAAGCAGAGGGGTCGAAGCCCCTTATATAGGCCTCCTGGGGGCGCCCTGGACGCTGGGGGCGCCCCGGAAGACTCGGTCAAACCTTATCCTTGCGCCTACCTCGCCGCGGGTGATAAGATCGTTGACCAGGGCGCCCCGGATGCTCCGGGCGCCCCCGTGAGGGCTTTTCCTGTGTTCTGACTTCGAAACAGCAAAACAGCTTCTAATCCGGGCGCCCCGGACGCTCCGGGCGCCCCGGTTGACACTTGTTTTGACTGCATCACGAAACTGCATGTTTAAGTACTGCCTGGGGGCGCCCCCCTTGCTGGGGGCGCCCTGGTTGCATGGGGGTGCCCCCAACACTGGGGGCGCCCTGGTTAGGGCCTCCAGCAAGGTACTTTAACTTCCAATCTTGGTACCTGCAAGATATACAATCACAAAACATATACACATATAATAGTGGTCTTAAGGACTTGGTTCGGACTTCGGATTTGCACGAAACCCTAGGTAGAACCGGTACGAGTTCCTATCCCCGAGAACTCGCCCTTCACCTACTCCTTTCAGGAGACGGTTGCCACCCAGCCCTTCGGGTGGACTTTTACTTAGCTTCCGATACCTCCGGACCTCGAGACGCCCAAACCCTGACCCATCTCTACTCCTGTCCTTAGTCATCGCTCAGCTAAGTTGCTTAGTCCCTCGGACCAAGTCTTCATTCCCTAGCAGTCCTTCGCCAGGTGCCTAGCAGCCCTTCGCTAGGTCTTTGTTACCAAGTGGTCCTTCGCCTGGTGCCTAGCAATCCTTCGCTAGGTCTTCTATGCCTAGCAGCCCTTCGCTAGGTGCCTAGCAGCCCTTCGCTAGGTCTTCTATGCCTAGTAGTCCTTCACTAGGTGCCTAGCAGCCCTTCGCTAGGTCTTAGGGTTACGATACCTAGCAGCCCTTCGCTAGGTGCCTAGCATCCCTTTGCTAGGACTTGGGGTTTTGATACCTAGCAGCCCTTCGCTGGGACTTAGGGTTTCGATGCCTAGATTAACTAGGACTTTTCTTCAGCTTAGTTTCCTTCTCTCTTACTCCCCTTTGTCTGTTCAATGTATCACTGACTTAAGTGTATTGTTAAACATTAAAACACTTAAAGAGGAATATCATTGATGCAACTTGCACCAACACCATCTACTCGCCAGTGTTCGAGGGAGAGTTGGCAGCTTAGAAGCGCAAGATGCAGGTATTTTTTAGAATTTATTTTGATTTATTATTAATTATGAAAAATAGTTTTGTAGCCCCCAAAGACGTCAAGAATAAAGACAATGACAAGAGTCTATCAATGAAAAAGGAGCAAGCGACTTTGTTGTTGGGGCAATCGGCCCAAGTATGATATGGAGGATCATGGGTTTTGATATATGTGTCAATATGGTTAAGTTAGGGTTTTATTGTGTTCTAATATGTGTATGTGAGTGTGCAGGTTTACAGGTACACATAGACTTGGTTGGATGTCTTCAGGTGAAGGGTGGCATGGAGGCAAGCTGTGGGTTTGCGTTCGCATCCGAGGGACCATAGACAAAGCAGGTACGATGAGCCGAGGGAAGCGGACTTCGAGGCGTACATGAAGGATGGCATGGAGGCAAGCCACGAGCTTATGTGCGTATCCGAGGGAAAAGGGCCAAAGTCGAAGAGGGCTTGAAGGCGACGGATTGAGGCTGCTGTAGCAGAGACGATGAGCCGAGGGATGCAGACTTCGAGGCATGCATAAAGGATGACATGGAGGTAAGCTGAGGGCTTGCGTGTGCATCTGAGGGACGTGAGCCGAAGATGAAGAGGGCGTGAAGGCAACAGATCGAGACTGCTGATTGAAGAGTCAACCAAGTCGTCAGGGCCCAAGTGTGTAACGACCCGCCTTCTGGTACTAGGCTTTAAGGCGGATCGCTACTAACTAGCTGACTGATTACTGATTTCTGGATGCTAAACCAACTGGGAGGATTTAAAATTTTTGCTATTTACTGATCTAACAATTCATAACGTAAACATGCTGCTGTAAATCATAAACATGTTGGAAGTTAATTGCTAAACCATTCGTGCGAAATTGAAATCGAAACACACAAGAGTTTAAACAAAAACTTTAATTTTATTAGCGTGGCCAGGATTTGATCCCCCAACCTCAGCGTTGCATGACTGAAACACTAACCAATAGCCCTACAACACTTTTTGTTTTACATTGGCACCAGGCGACTGATATCTTGCCAGTCGACTGGTGCAGTCGACTGCACCTGGGATTCACTCGCCCGAATGTTTCTGTTCTCTCGACCAGTCGACTGGTAGCTATCGCAGTCGACTGGCAGCTCCGAAATTTGAATTTTCAGATTCCAAAACGTGCCAAGGTCAACCTACTTCGTACCAAAAATACTACAAACTCATATTTAAGCTTACTAATAGGTATACAATGATTCTAGGCCATTTTCTACATGTTTTCATGACAATAAGGCATACTTCAACCATCTCTAAGCATGAAATTAGAAACATGAACTTTGTATCAACTTGCTACTAAAGCTAAGCAATGTTTCTATCTAGATGCATCAATAGTAGCACTATAATATCAGAAATGGTTCTATAGCCTTAGACCATGCATTTTACTACTAGTTAACATGCACTTGAAATGTATCACTCAACATATCACATGTAGAAGCTAGGCATGGCATAATTGCATGACATCAACTCATGATACATAATCTCTTACTAGAATTCTTGCAAGGCTCATATCAGGAGTGATGCTAATAACATGACAAAAGTATTTAAGTTACTGAAAATGAAACACATGTCAAAGAAACTAATTCATTTAACATTCTTAATAATGCATCCTCATAATGCAAATTCCCAAGGTTCTTTTCATTCCAAGTTCCACCATCACACACTCCACATCATCCCTGCCACTTTTGCTACTCTATTTTTCCTTTGCCCTTATCTGCAGTATAAGGAAAAATGAAACTATAAGCATAAAGCTTAGTAAGTGCCATCCTACTCACAAAACAATGCATATTTCGAAAATCATGCTTTTGAAAACACATGTAAGAAAACATATCATGCTTGTCATTTATTCTTACTGAAACATATAATCTAAATAGATATCATGGCATACTCATCATACTAAGTACATGGACTAAATCATATTCTTATAACTAAATTCACATGACATTCATAGAATCTAACTGAACTAAGCATGATCTTAAAACTGTTTTCACTTAAAGCTATTACTGAATTTTTGAAACTTATACATATAGTAAGTGAAAATACTAATCATGCTGCTGTGGGCCCGACAATGTGCTGCTAATGCGCACATCCCTAAGTAGATCCGAGGTAGCTAATCCCGAACCCATTAGGATACTACTAGGCGATCTAGGGGCCTAGGGGCGATCTAGGAGCCCACCCATGGACGAACTAGAGTCCAAGCACATGCCATAAAAAGTAAAATACTTTCATAAATATTCTTTTCTTTAACCTTGCATCTACTAGGCAATCTAGAGCCTAGGGGCGATCTAGGAGCCCACCCAATGGACGAACTAGGGCCCATAAACATTAAGCAAGGGTAGCTAATTGTAACGACCCGGAAAATTTTCTCAATATTTTCTTTAGAAATATTGATCATGCCTAGATAGATTCTCGAGGAACATAGGGGTACTAGTATGAACATTAGCATGATTATCCATGATTCTCCATATAGACTAAGAAGCTAAGTAATAATGGGCCTTACATGGGCCCTTCTAATACCATGGCTATTAAAGGACCTTAGGTAAAATTTTATCATGAATGAAAATGGATATCAATTAAAAATATTAACATAAACCTTAGTGGGCTCTTATATGGGCCTTGGCAAAAATAATTATAAAAGTAATAAAAAGAAGTGCATGCACTAAGGATTAAACCTTGGACCTAGTGTACCACCATGCATGTACTAACCAATTCACCTAGCAAGGGAGTGCTAGTGGAAAAGGAAAAAGATTGTTGTTAAGGCTAAGAGGAAGTGAAGAGTTACCATGTGAGGAGGCACCATGACTTTTCACTTGCCACCTCCACTTAGTATAAGAAGGGTGGATGAGAGGGGAAAGGACTTAAGTTATTTTCTTTTACACCAAGACTTTTCCTCTTCCCTTCTTCCTTCTCCTTCCTCCTTCTAGCCGAAACCCACAAGGGGTTTTTCCTTTGGAAAAGTTTCACAAGGAGACTTCTTCTTCAAGATCTAAGGGCTTCCTACAAGGCTACAAGGGCTAGGGGTGGTCTAAGGTCAAGGAGGTTTTCTTTTGCTTCTTTATTCAAGGTTATAACCAAGATAAACCAAGGTAAGACTCCCTTACTTGTGGTATAATAGCTTCCAAGTTGTTTTCATGATATAAGATTTTGTTTGGACTCCATGTTGAGAAAACTATGGTTAGGGCTTTCAAAGGTTTCGGCCAAAGCATGTTGTAGGTTTGGGATGACATCAAAACCCCTCATTTATGCTCCCTAATGTTTTCTTATGATTAATAAAGGATGAATTATGATTGGTGGAATTTTTGTAGCACCCAAGAGGCCCTTGAAGTTTCGGCCACCTCCTTATTTTTAGGGATTAAGATTAGATCTCATCTTCCAAGCATGTTACTATGAACCCCTATGGTATAATGAATGTAAATCATAAGTTTTATGAGCTTTTCATGGACTTAATTCCCTTCTAGGGTTTCGGCCAAGGCATGATTTAGGGCAAGGACTTAGGGGTTAGATCCAATCAAGGGTCCTAATGGCTTCTCATGGTATTGTATGTATTGTGTTGGAGGTTGATTTTGACCTATATGAATTTTCCATGGAGTAGTAGGCCCTTAGGGTTTCGGCCAAGACTCAATCTAGGGCTAAGAAATTAGGGTTAGCTCCAACTATGGGTTCTAATGGTTTCCCTATGGCATTGTAGGTAATGTATGAGTTCTTCTTCACTTATGGTATCTAACATGTTATTTGAATAATAGGGTATCCCTTCTTCCAACTTTCGGCCAAGCACTTTAACTAGGGTTTGGGATGAGTTAGGGTTTCAAGAATACTTGTTTATGGCTTTTTGTGATGTATATATATGTTCAAACATGTGGTATGAATGTTATGTTACTTAAAACCCTAACCTTATGTACTATACTTCATGATTTTTGCATGCTTATGTTAGATACCATGTTTTAGGAGGGTCCATGCATGAATGTTTTAAGCCTTATACCATGAACGCAAGTGTTGTGAAGTAGGCCTTATCTTTGTGAAGAATAACGCATGATTAAGTTAAATGCCTATGATAGCTATATGGTTAAGTAGGCCTATGCATGTTCTATGTTGAATACCATAGACCTAGGTAGTATGTATCATGTTCATATGAATCCTATCCATGGACGCTTATGATAGATACTATGGTCATGTATGCTAAGTGACATGTACTTTGTATGAAATGCATGCTTACCTTATGTACCATCATCAGGCAAACTTTATGAACTAAGATGATGTTTATGCCTTAAGGCATAATTATGTCTTATAAATGAAAATGATGAATGAAGATAAGGTTCATGCCTTCGAGGCATAATGATGATGTTATGCATTAAGTATGAATGATGAAATGTTAAGTATGCTTTATACCATGCCCATGTAATAGGATCCTGTTTATGTCTTTAATTATGCCATGTATGTTCTATGAATGAAAGAAGCATGTGAAACTATTTTACTTTATGAATGGGCTTGTACCGGATCTAAGTAAGGTCCACGGTTCTAGACTATCGATGAAGCTGTCCACGGTTCTGGACTACCGATGAAGCTGTCCACGGTTCTGGGACTACCGTAGCTGTCCTTACCCTAGTAGGTCGAGATTAGCTACCTCGTATTTACTTAGGGATGCGTGCATATGATGTATGTATGTGGTACAAGGCAGGGCCCCCATGATGTGATGATTATATTTAAGTATTTATAAGTATGATTTCCAAATAAGCATCCATATGTTATATGCATTTGACTCACACATCCATTCATGTTATGCATCCATGTGAATAAATGTTTATTATGTTTATGTTTTATGATTAAGAACCATGCCATGTTAAATGTTTATTATGTCCATGTTTTATGATTAAGAACCATGTTTATTATGGTCATATTTTATGATTAAGAACCATGTTTATTATGTTCATGTTTTCTGATTAAGAACCATGCCAGGTTAAATGTTCATTATGTTTATGTTTTATGATTAAGAACCATGTTTATTATGTCATGTTTTATGATTAAGAACCATGCCAGGTTAAATGTTCATTATGTTTATGTTTTATGATTAAGAACCATGACATGTCAAATGTTTATTATGTTTATGTTTTATGCTAAGAATCATGCCATGTTAAATGTTTCATATGCTTACGTTTTATGTTAAGAATCATGTCATGTTAAATGTTCCTATGCTTATATTTTATGTGACGTATGGTTTTAGTGAGTAGGGAAGGGTCTTACTAAGCCTATGTGCTTATAGTTTTATTGTCTTATACCGCAGATCAAGCAAGAGGATATTAAGGGAAGCAGCAGGAGGGGCAAGAGTGTGTGTGTGGTAGTGACATGGCAAGGAAAAAAAAAGATTCTCATATTTATACTTTGTCTCATGGCTTATGTTTGCACTGTCTTTTTAAGTTTCATGCTATACTTATGATAGTTATGTCTGAAGAATAACTTACTACCTATGTTGCTTATGGCTACTTTATGTGATTTTTATATCATGATGTTATGTACGAGGTTAACATGCTAAGTTACCATGTTACTATGTTTAGGAATGATAGTATAAGACATGTCTACGAGATTCAAGTGTCAGGTGCATGTAAGTATAAAAGTTTTAAATTATTCCGCTGCATTACGATGTTCATGTGCCTATATGTATGTTAGCGTAACGCCATCTCTCGCCTCACCGTATGGTGTGGGAAAAAAAAGACGGGCGTTACACTAATTTCATAAACATGCTAAAATTCATATTAAAGCTTCTTAACATTTTCTCGAGCACCTTGCATGCCTAAAACTCCCCTTTTCTTCTAAGGACACTTCCTAGGCACTCGACAGTGCGTCTAAACCCCAAACTAAAGGGGGAAGCACGTCCAACCCATCTAGTGGTGCCCTTAAAGTCTATAGAGGGAGTTAGTAAACACATATGAGCATAAACTTGCAAATAGATAAAACTAAGACGATTATGCATATGAACGAAGCTACTTAACTGCAGGTGAGGGGTACTTATATCATGTGCTTATTCTTACAACTCTAATGCGTAGGGTTTAGGGAGAGGGAAGATCCTTAGAGTCTCGGAGAGGCTCTAACGAAGAACTACTCCTTGAGAAGATCTCTTAGCGTGTCCTCCTTCTTGAATCCGCCCAACACAAGACCCTTGGACCTCCTCCTTGGTTTGCCGTGAGTGAGGGAGAGGGAGAGACTCGAGAGAGGGAGAGAAAGAATCGCCCATGAGAGAGGGGTCAATGATCAGAAGGTGAGGAAAAGAATAAATCTAAAAACCCTTAAATTTCCCTTTTATACTTATGGGAAAATTTAACTAACTTCACCTTATTTATCTTTTCCTCTATTCTATTTCAATAAAAACAATCCATCCCACTTAGTAAGTCTATTCTCCTCTCATTGTAAAGGTCTAGGCCTTTTTACTGCGCATTCTATTTTTATTCATTTTTGCCTTATTTGTCTATGGAAAAATTCTATAAAAATATCCATAAATTTGGAATAAATTCTAGGATATTTCTAAAATTAGTTTTGAGAATTTTCGGGCGTTATAATCCCCCATACCTTATAAAAAGTTCGTCCTCGAACTTAAAATAACTCTGGGTATTTCTGCCTCATGCTGTCCTCTGGTTCCCATGTTGCCTCTTCTATTCTCTGATTTTGTCATATGACTTTCACTAATGGTACCTCCTTGTTTCGCAATTTCTTAACTGCTCGGTCTATTATCTGAATAGGTCGACTATCATAACTGAGATCTTCGTGGACTTGTACCGTTTGTGGCCTATCACCTGGGTGGCATCTGGAATATGCTTCTTCAGCATGGAGACATGAAATACATTGTGGATAACTGACATCTCCTGAGGTAGCTCTAGCTCATAAGCTACTTTGCCAACTCTTCTAGTGATGGGGTATGGTCCTACATATCTGGGACTTAGCTTACCCTTCTTCCCAAAACGCATTACTCCCTTCAAGGGAGCCACTCTGAGGAATACTGAATCCCCAACTTCAAACTCTAATGGTCTGCGCCGTGTATCAGCATAGCTCTTTTGGCGGTTCTGAGCTGTTTCTATTCTCTGGCGGATCTGCTGTATGGCTACGGTGGTATCATTTATAAGATTTGTCTGTAAGCCTAACTCTTGCCTCTCACCACCCTCATACCAACAGATAGGAGATCTACACCTCCGCCCATATAAAGCCTCATAGGGTGCCATGCCGATAGTGGTCTGATAACTATTATTGTAGGCGAATTCCGCTAAGCACAGGTATCTACACCAACTGCCCTTGAAATCTAAAGCACAAGCTCTGAGTATATCTTCTAGTACTTGATTAACTCTCTCTGTCTGACCATCCGTCTGAGGATGGAAAGCTATGCTAAACTTCAGTTTGGTGCCTAGTGCTGTCTGTATGCACTCCCAGAAGTGCGAAGTGAACCTACTATCCCTATTTGAAATGATAGTCCTAGGGACTCCATGTTGTCTGACGATCTCCTTGAGGTATAACTGAGCTAGCTCATAGAATAGGAGATCCTGATAGCTAGGAAGTGGGCAGACTTAGTCAATCTGTCAACTATTACCCAGATTGCATCATATCCATTCGTTATTTTGGGTAGTCCTACTATAAAATCCATGGAAATATCTTTCCATTTCCATTCTGGAATCTGATTAGGCTGTAGAAATCCACCTGGTCTCTGATGTTTTGCCTTGACCCTTTGGAATGTCAGACAGGTACTGACATATCTGGCGATGTCTCTCTTCATCCCAGGCCACCAAAAACGTCCCCTGAGGTCTTGGTACATTTTGGTGGAGCCAGGATGCATCGCATAAGGAGATCCATGTGCTTCCTCTAGGATCTTCCTTCGGAGCTCTTCTTGGTTCGAAACACATAAGCGGTCACCGCAGTACAGTCTCCCACTATCTGATAGGCGAAACTCCCCATTTTCTGATTCTGCTATCCCCTGCTTGATTTTCTGAAGGTCAGGATTTTGATCCTATGCTGTCTGGATGTCTTCAAGCAGGGTTGACACTAATGTTAAAGTGGAGAGCTGCCCAACTATAATTTCTAGTCTGAACTCTAATATTTCCTTCCGAAGGGGCTGTGACATCGTAGACAAAGCTAGTAGGGTGGCACTAGATTTCCTGCTAAGTGCGTCTGCCACCTTATTAGCTTTACCTGGATGGTAGAGGATGTCAATGTCATAATCCTTGACCAGCTCAAGCAATCTGCGTTGCCTCATGTTCAGATCCTTCTGAGTAAAGAAATACTTCAGACTCTGGTGATCTGTGAAAATCCTACACTGAGCTTCATATAAGTAATGCCTCCAGATCTTGAGAGCGAACACTACTGCAGCTAGCTCAAGGTCATGAGTAGGGTAATTCTTCTCATAATCCTTGAGTTGTCTAGAGGCATAGGCGATAACCTTGCCATTCTGCATCATCACTGCTCCAAGTCCTAATTTAGAAGCATCAATATATATGTCAAAGCTGTCAGTGGTCTCTGGAAGAGTCAGGATGGGAGCACTAGTCAATCTTTCTCTAATTCTGTAAAACTGTTCTCGTAGTCCTCTGTCCACTGAAACTTTCTGTTCTTTCTGGTAAGAGCTGTCAGTGGGGAGGCTATTCTAGAGAAATCCTCTACAAACTTCTTGTAGTAACCGGCTAGACCCAGAAATCTTCGGATCTCACTGGCATTCTTCGGTTTAACCCAGTTACTTACTGCTTCTATTTTGCTGAGGTCTACCATCACACCATCCTTGGAGATGATGTGACCTAGAAAAGACACCTGATCGAGCCAAAACTCACACTTGGAGAATTTCGCATAGAGTTGGCTCCGCTGAAGAATTTCTAATACTGTTTTCAGGTGTTCTGCGTGTTCCTTCTGAGTCATGGAATATATCAGAATGTCATTGATGAAGACGGTAACAAACTTATCTAAATATTCTCGAAACACCCTGTTTATGAAGTCCATGAAAGTCACTGGAGCGTTCGTTACGCCAAAAGGCATAACTACAAACTCATAGTGTCCGTATCTTGTTCTGAAAGCTGTCTTGGGGATGTCACCTTCCTTAGCTTTCACCTGGTGATATCCCGATCTCAAGTCTATTTTTGAGAACACTGCTTCTCCCTTTAGCTGATCGAACAAGTCGTCAATTCTTGGCAAGGGATACTTGTTCTTGATGGTGACTTGGTTCAAGGCCGGGTAATCTATACACAAGCGCATGGACCCATCTTTCTTCTTCACGAACAATACGGGAGCTCCCCAAGGTGAATGACTAGGGCGTATGAAGCCCTTGTCGAGCAGCTCCTGTAGTTGCTCCTGAAGTTCTCTTAATTCTGCTGGAGCCATACGGTATGGTGCTTTTGAAATGGGGTTGGTACCTGGAATGAGATCTATCTCAAACTCTATCTCCCTGTCTGGCGCTAAGCCTGGTAACTCGTCAGGAAAGACTGCTAGGTAGTCACATACCACTGGGACCTCTTCTAGCTTTTGGTTCTTCTCTTATTCGGTATTGACTACATGTGCTAGAAATCCGGTACATCCTGAATTCAGCAGTTTCTGTGCTTTTAGAGCTGAGAGAAATTTCTTGGCCTTTCTCTTGGGTTCTTCGATGTATTCAAACTGCACTCCTACTTCAGGTTGGAATATGACTTTCCTTTTACGACATTCTATGGAGGCACCGTACTTGATTAGGAAGTCCATTCCAAAAATGACATTATAATCATTCATATCCAGCACGATCAAATCACCATAAAGCTCTCTGCCTGCTATACTGACTAGCACTGCACGGAGCCAGTGCGTGGATGCCATAATCTCTCCTGAAGGTAGGGTGGTTAAGAACTGGCCACTGAGTACATCTGGAGGTATAACTAACTTCTCTGTGAACGCCTTGGATATGAAGGAATGGGTTACCCCAGTATCGAATAAGACAGTTGCATTTTGCTGTAAAATATATATCTGACCTGTCACAACTGTCGAGGCATTCGCTACATCCTCTTTGGTCAGTGAGAAGATACGTGCATTGGTAGTGGCTGATGGAGCTTCTAATCTGCCCTGACTGATATGGGGACCATCTAGTGCTGCCTGCATCTGATGTAGCCGTGCAGGTTTGCCTCCATACTGAGTAGGCTATGGAGTAGACAGACTGTTCTTGGCGGGGCACTTCTTGGCCATGTGCCTCTCTTGACCACAGTTATAACACCCACGGGTGCCCTTGCAGCAGACCCCTAGGTGTTGTCTCCCACAGGTGGGACAAGTGGGATACTTGGCTTGCTTGTTGGCTGGCTCCCCTTTCGGATTGTTCCACTACTTTCTTTTGCCTTGATTCTTTCCTTTCCAGCTAGAGTTATGGCCCTGGGGTTCCTGAACTGCCTTGGCCTTTACTTTCTGTCATGACTGACTTCTGCTGTTGCATGTTGTTCAAGTAGTGCTTAGTGATCAGAGCATTGCTAACTAGTTCTTCTGAGGTTTCCGGCATATGAATGCCGCTGGCCACATTCAATGCTATTTCTGGCCTTAACATCTTGAGCATTAGCCTGACTCGCTCTCGTTCAGCGTTGACCAGTTCAGGGCACAAGCGAGCCAGTCTATTGAATCTCTTCACGTCTTCCTCTACTGATAGGTTACCTTGACGAAATTCAGTGAATTCATCATAATGCCGGTTAGTAACCCGCATATGAAAGAATTCTTCGAAGAACTCAGCTTCGAAGTTGACCCACGTCATCTGATTTATGTCTCGCTTGGCCTTCACCCTTTCCCACCACATTCTAGCATCTCCTACTAGGCAGAAGGAGGCACACTTTACTTTCTCATGTTCTGGCCAGTCCAGAAGCTCCATGGTACTCTCCAGGGTTTTGAACCAGGCTTGTGCATCTCACGGTTCACTAGTGCCTGAAAAGGTCTCTGGTTTGATTTTCTTCCACTGAACCATATATGCTTCTCTTCTAGCCCCTACTGCTGGGGCTTCTAGTGCTACTGGTGGGATTGGTGCTCTAGGTGGAACCTCTGTCACTATTAGGGTTTCCACATTTGGTCCTGGCGTAGCAGTAGGTGTGGTTTGCTGATTAGCCCTTAAAGTGGCTATCTCTTGCTGCTGCTCAGCTATCTGTCTCTGGAGCTGAGCCACTATCTCCTCGAGATTAGGTGGAGTCACTGTGTTAGTTGCCTCCTATTGAGGCTTAGTAGCTGGTGCCCTTCTAGCTGGTCGTCCTCTAGCCATTATCTAAATAACAGAGGACCTACATATTTACTATAACTATATTAAAGTGTCATGAGTTATAAACATGCTTCAGTTAAGTAGGAAATGAAAAAACAAGAAAACATAAGTAATGTGAGAGGTACTCTTACTTGGAAGCTGCAGGTACGATGCTGGATGTGTGTGTGGAGGAAAGATGGAACCTCACTCTGATACCACTCTGTAACGACCCGCCTTTTGGTACTAAGCTTTAAGGCGGATCGCTACTAACTGGCTGACTGATTACTGATTTCTGGATGCTAAATCAACTGGGAGAATTTAAAATTTTTGCTATTTACTGAATTAACAATTCATAACATAAACATGCTGTTGTAAATCATAAACATGTTGGAAGTTAATTGCTAAACCATTCGTGCAAAACTGAAATCGAAGCACACAAGAGTTTAAACAAAAACTTTAATTTTATTAGCATGACCAAGATTTGATCCCCCAACCTCAGCGATGCATGATTGATGCACTAACCAATAACCCTACAACACTTTCTGTTTTACATTGGCACCAGTCGATTGATATCTTGCCAGTCGACTGGTGCAGTCGACTGCACCTAGGATTCACTCACCCGAATGTTTCTATTCCCTCGACCAGTCTACTGGTAGCTGTCGCAGTCGACTGGCAGCTCTGAAATCTGAATTTTCAGATTCCAGAAACGTGCCAAGGTCAACCTACTTCGTACCAAAAATACTACAAACTCATATTTAAGCTTACTAATATGTATATAATGATTCTAGGCCATATTTTACATGTTTTCATGACAATAAGGCATACTTCAACCATCTCTAAGCATGAAATTAGAAACATGAACTTTGTATCAATTTGCTACTAAAGCTAAGCACTGTTTCTGTCTAGATGCATCAATAGTAGCACTATAATATCAGAAATGATTCTATAGCCTTAGACCATGCATTTTACTACTAGTTAACATACACTTGAAATGTATCACTCAACATATCACATGTAGAAGCTAGGCATGGCATAATTGCATGACATCAACTCATGATACATAATCTCTTACTAGAATTCTCGCAAGGCTCATATCAAGAGTGATGCTAACAACATGACAAAAGTACTTAAGTTACGAAAAATGAAACACATGTCAAAGAAACTAATTCATTTAACATTCTTAGTAATGCATTTTCATAATGCAAGTTCCCAAGGTTCTTTTCATTTCAAGTTCCACCATCACACACTCCACATCATTCCTACCGCTTCTGCTATTCTATTTTTCCTTTGCCCTTATCTGCAGTATAAGAAAAATGAAACTATAAGCATAAAGCTTAGTAAGTACCATCCTACTCACAAAATAATGCATATTTCGAAAATCATGCTTTTGAAAACACATGTAAGAAAACATATCATGCTTGTCATTTATTCTTACTGAAACATATAATCTAAACAGATATCATGACATACTCATCAAACTAAGCACATGGACTAAATCATATTCTTATAACTAAATTCACATGACATTCATAGAATCTAACTGAACTAAGCATGATCTTAAAACTGTTTTTATTTAAAGCTATTACTAAACTTTTGAAACTTATACATATAGTAAGTGAAAATACTAATCATGCTGTTGTGGGCCCGACAATGTGCTGCTAATGTGCGCATCCCTAAGTAGATCCGAGGTAGTTAATCTCGAACCCATTAGGGTACTACTAGGCGATCTAGGGGCCTAGGGGCGATCTAGGAGCCCACCCATGGACGAACTAGAGTTCAAGCACATGCCATAAAAAGTAAAATACTTTCAGAAATATTCTTTTCTTTAACCTTGCATCTACTAGGCGATCTAGAGCCTAGGGGAGATCTAGGAGCCCACCCAATGGACGAACTAGGGTCCATAAACATTAAGCAAGGGTAGCTAATTTCATAAACATGCTAAAACTCATATTAGAGCTTCTTAACATTTTCTCGAGCACCTTGCGTGCCTAAAACTTTCCTTTTCTTCTAAGGACACTTCCTAGGAACTCAACGGTGCGTCTAAACGCCAAACTAAAGGGGGAAGCACGTCCAACCCATCTAGTGGTGCCCTTAAAGTCTGTAGAGGGAGTTAGTCTACACATATGAGCATAATCTTGCAAATAGATAAAACTAAGACGATTATGCATACGAACGAAGCTACTTATACTGTAGGTTAACGGTACTTACATCCTGCGCTTATTCTTACAACTCTAATGCATAGGGTTTAGGGAGAGGGAAGATCCTTAGAGTCTCGAAGAGGCTCTAACGAAGAACTACTCCTTGAGAAGATCTCCTAGCGTGTCCTCTTTCTTGAATCCGCCCAACATAAGACCCTTGGACCTCCTCCTTGGTTTGCCGTGAGTGAGGGAGAGGGAGAGACTCGGGAGAGGGAGAGAAAGAATCGCCCACGAGAGAGGGGTCGGCGGTGAGAAGGTGAGGAAAAGAATAAATCTAAAAACCCTTAAATTTCCCTTTTATAATTATGGGAAAATTTAACTAACTTCACCTTATTTATCTTTTCCTCTATTCTATTTTAATAAAAGCAAACCATCCCACTTAGTAAGCCTTTTCTCCTCTCATGTTAAAGGTCTAGGGGTTAAATCCCACTTAAGCCTTTTTACTGCGCATTCTATTTTTATTCATTTTTGCCTTATTTGTCCATGTAAAAATTCTATAAAAATATCCATAAATTCGGAATAAATTCTAGGATATTTCTAAAATTAGTTTTGAAAATTTTCGGGCGTTACAAAGTGTAAGTGTTTGTACTCGGGAACTAAGCCGGGAGGGTTCGAGTGCAGAGAGGCTTAATTTGAAATTCTTTTTGTGCTTACATTGTCACATATTTTTATCTTGTATTTTTTTTGTCTTCTTTTATCCTAACCTAACTCGGGTTGATGCACATCAAAAAGGAGGAGATTGCAAGTAACCTGGGTGAGTTTTGATGTGGTTAACCGAGTCAAGTTATGTGTTGTTGTATTTGATCCCTGTGTCTAGGAGTGCAGAAGCTTAGGAGTGCAGGAAGTCGAGTGGAAGATGCAACGGTTGAGAAGGATGGCACGAGAAGGGAGACGACGTGCTCAGTGTAGTCGAGAGACGCGGAGGTCTGCGGAAGAGTATGCTGGTGGAGTGAGAATGATGCGTGCGACGTCCGAGGGATGAGAAGCCGGAGGGAAGCACGCTCGAGAAGAAGACCGAAGGAGGGTTCGAGTGAGCTAACTCTGGAAGGGCCGGAAATCACCCAAGATGACCTGTTAGAGACTAGTTAACAAAAAGATGACCAAAAGTCACTCGAGCGCTCATGAATGAGAGCACCCCTATACTCTTGAATGCCCCTATTCCTAGGCGCCCCTATGCATACGAGCACCCTATATGTCGAAGTTTCATCTGCAATTAGCCGTTTGTGAATGATGCGAAGGAGATATCCAATAAGCAATGAGTCAAGTGCCCCTAACCTCTTGGGCGCCCGAGTAGGGCCACGTCAGCATTCAGATAGACTTGACCAGGGCTATAAATATGCCCCTAGAGCTCAGTTCCAAAGAGCAATTCACTATACACGAATTTCCTTGATTAGTTTATAGTTTCTCTCTGAGCTTTTCATTGTGTAAGAGGCTTCTATAGGATCGTTGCCAGTCGATAGAGGGAGGGGGGGTGAATATCGACTCATAAAATTCGTTCGGAAAACTCGTCGTTTGTCTTTCTATCAGGGTCAATACGCAGTGGAAGTAATAATAAACTAAAGAAAGATACAAGATAAATGACACACGAGTTCTTACTTGGTTCCCAACCCCCCAGGGTCAGACATCCAAGGCCTAAGCACTCAATCGTGAGTCCACTAATGGTCTCCTTTCTGGACTTTCTGGAGGCGGAGAACCTAGTCTTACAGTTCAAATTTACAAGCAAAAAAGGATAATAAATGAAATACAATTCGTAAATAAAACGCAAACCAAACAATAACTCGGCGAACTCTGGAAGTCTGAAGTGTCACACACTTCTTCCTAGAGCCTCCTTGGTCACAGAGCTTCGTCTTGAGAGTGTTTGCTTTGCACAGAATGACTTGGCGGATGTGGAAAGTGATGTACTGCATTGAGGGGTCGAACCCCTTTATATAGTGCCTTCCCAGGCGCCCTTGATGTCTTGGGCTCTTGCCACGTGTCGGTCAAACTTCATCCATTGCACCGAAATCGCAAGAGGGATAAAAACCCCTTCCCAGGTGCCTCATAGGACTCAGGCGCCTGTCACATGGTCCAATCCTGACCGTAGATGCAATCTTCGGCCGATAAGCTGAATCAGCCTTCCCAGGCGCCTAACCCATATAGGGCGCCTGGGATACCAGGCGCCTGAAACATCCTAGGTGCCTGGGAACCCCTTTCCCAGGTTCCATTGTTTAGTGTTCTGCTCTCCATCTTGCCTCCGACTCTAGGTACCTGCAAGATAACAAAACACACAAACAAAACAAATAATCTTATGTCTTAGTTTATTGGTTCTGACTTTGGATTTCACCCGAAACCCTAGGTCAAACCGACGCCTAATGTTCCCTTTCCCGAGGAACGCGTCCTCACCTACTCCACACTGGAGAAGTAGTGTTTTCCAACCAGAACCTCTAGTTGGACTTTCGCTTAGCCTCCGAGAACCCAAATCTCGAGACGTCCGACCTCGACCCGTCTCTACTTTTGTTCATGATTCCCGCTCGACTAAAGCTTTTGCCAATTGGGACCTCCGGCTGGACTTTTGCTCGGCCTCTGAGAACTCGGATCTCGAGACATCTGACCTCAACCCGTCTCTACTTCCGTCCGCCATCCTCGCTTGACAAAGACTCCGTTGCCCGATTACCGACCAGGACTTAGTGCTCAGTCCCCCGGACTAAGACTTCGTGCCCAGCTTCACTCACCAAGACTTAGTCCAACCTAGCTTCACTTGCTAGGACCCAGCTTCACTCACCAGGATTTAGGCCACTTAGCTTCACTCACTAGGATTTCCTTCACCTAGCTTCCCTTGCTAGGACCCGGCTTCACTCACCAGGATTTCTTTCACCTAGCTTCCCTTGCTAGGATTCGACTTCACTCACCAGGGATTCTTTCACCTAATCACTCCTTTGCTAGTCATCATGATCCTGACTAGACTTCCTCCAATCTTCAGGTAAATATAATTTCACACCTCAAGTCCGGTGTGGTTTAATCCCTTGGTCAACCTGACCAATCCTGGGTTCTACTCATTCTGCCAAACATCAGATCTTGTTTATCTAATCCCTTTGTCAAACTGATCACTATCTTTAGTATATTGTCAAACATCGAAACCCTAGAGGATGACTATTCATCACTGATGCATCTTGCACCAACAATCTCCCCCTTATTGATGTTTGACAATAATCTTAAGTTAGGTTAGGTTTAAGGGTTTTTAGGTTCAACAGTTGGGAGCAATAAAAAAAAATCTAACTTAAACTCTCTCCCCTTTGTCACACATCAAAAATCAAAAGGAAATAAACAAAAGAAAATGATTTGCACCAACAATAAGGGAAAAAATAACTTAAGTCTTTCTTCCCTTTTTAAAATAATCTCTTCCTCCTTTTGAAAATACTTAAGATATATATATATATATATATATATATATATATATATGAAAAATGATTTTAAACTCTCCTTTTTTTAAAAGAATTAAGTACTTGTTCTGTAAAGTATAAAAAATAGCTCTAAGTACTTAAATTGTACCAACAATATGGATATATATATATATGTTAAAAAATTGAACTTCCCTAAGTCTGACAACAATCCTAGGAATCTTGTTGACCACAAGACAATTCCTATGTGTCTTAGGGATTTTTAATAACTTAATATTTTAGTTTTAGAAAAAATTATCAGTTTCTTGATTTGGTTTCTTTTCTAGTCTGACACAATCCTAGGCAATCTTGTTAACTACAAAAAAATTGTAACGACCCGGCCCATTCGGCGACCCATTTGGCGGCCCATTTACCGGACCTCACGACCGTCGTACCGTCGACCGTGCCATTACCATACTAGGTCTTCCCACTTCCTGGGTAGTGGATTTTTGCCTTCCCAGGATTCGAACCCTAGACCCAGGCTTAAATCTAGTTCTTTATGAATTCTGAATACCAATTGAGCTATAGCTCAATTGGTATTCAGGATTCATAAAGTACTAGACTTAAGCCTGGGTCTAGGGTTCGAATCCTGGGAAGGCAAAAATCCATCGACCAGGCGGTGGGAAGACCTAGTATGGTAACGACACGGTCGACTGTCGACGACCCACAGAAAAATAATTGTAACGACCTGACCCGTTTGGCGGCCCATTTATCGGCCCTCACGACCGTCGTACCGTCGACCGTCGACCGTGCCGTTACCAATACTAGGTCTTCCCACTTCTTGGGCAGTGGATTTATGCCTTCCCAGGATTCGAACCCTAAACCCAGGCTTAAATCTAGTTCTTTATGAATCCTGAATACCAATTGAGCTATAATTCAGGATTCATAAAGAACTAGATTTAAGCCTGGGTCTAGGGTTCGAATCCTGGGAAGGCAAAAATCCACTGCCCAGGAAGTGGGAAGACCTAGTATTGGTAACGGCACGGTCGACGGTCGACGGTACGACGGTATGACGATCGTGAGGGCCGGTAAATGGGCCGCCAAATGGGCCGGGTCGTTACAATAAAAAGGCGCCTTTTTATTGTAACAACCCGGCCCATTTACCGGCCCATTTATCGGCCCTCATGACCGTCGTACCATCGTACCGTCGACCGTGCCGTTACCAATACTAGGTCTTCCCACTTCCTGGGCAGTGGATTTTTGCCTTCCCAGGATTCGAACCCTAGACCTAGGCTTAAATCTAGTTCTTTATGAATCCTGAATTATAGCTCAATTGGTATTCAGGATTCATAAAGAAGTAGATTTAAGCCTGGGTCTAGGGTGCGAATCCTGGGAAGGCAAAAATCCGCTACCCAGGAAGTGGAAAGATCTAGTATTGGTAACGGCACGGTCGACGGTACGACGGTATGACGGTCGTGAGGGCCGGTAAATGGGCCGCCAAACGGGCCGGGTCGTTACAAAAATTTTCCTAAGTGTCTTGGAAATTTTTCCAAAATCGAGTAGAGATTATTTTCAAAGATATTCCAAAAGACAAAGATTTTCGAAATAAGTTTTGGAAAATGATAGTATAATATTTTCAAAAGTATTCAAAAATTTCGAAACAAGTTTTGAAAATATAATATTTTTAAAATTTCTGATAAAACTTTTAATTTGAACCTCCCCCTAAACCTGACACAGTTCTAGAAAGCTTGTTGACTACAAGTGATCTTCCTTTAAGTCTTAGGGTTTGATTCAAAAGAAAAGAATTAAAAAAAAATTGAACTAATCAGGAATAATAGAGATAAATTAATTTGATTAGGACTCCCCCTAACCCTGACACAATCTTAGGAATTCTTATAGATTATTAAGAAAATTTCCTATGTGTCTTTAGAGTTTGTCCAAATTATAGGAACAATTTAAAGCAATTGTTGAAAGATATTTTTGATAATTTTCAAAGAGATAATTTTTGAAAAATATTTTGAATGACATAATAAGTTTTTGAAAAATATTTTTCAAAATGAATTTTGAAAGAAACAATAATAATTCTTAAAGCACAACCCATTTTGAAAATATATACATTTTTGAAGAGAGTAATTTAATTTTTTTTTAAAAATAAAAATCCATAAAAATTCAAACTCCCCTGAACCTGACACTTTTTGGCTACCCTTGTTAACTACAAGGACCTCTACCTAAGTGTCTTAAGGGACTCTAGTGTTGACCTAAAAGGTTTGTGTCTATGTGTAGGTCGAACAACTTTCGAAAAGATATAAATTTTGAAAATGTATCTATAAATAACCACCCAATCAAGCATGAAATTAAATTCATTAAAACATTATTATGTTTAAGCATTATTTTGAAAATAGATTTTTAAGAACATATCCTAAAGATTTTGAAAATATTTTGAAAAACATTTGTCAATTTATTATTCCTTAACATCTCACCCATTCTAAGTGTCGCAATACAAGCAAACACGGTTGCCTTATAGGTGTTTGTGAGATGCTTGAATAATGTTTCTCAATTTAATTTATAGATTGCTTGACCTTGAGTTAGATTCGAGTTTAATCTATTAGTAGCTTAAAAGTATTTTTTAATAATTGACTTCCAAGTCATGGCGAGGTACAGAGGTCTTCTTTGGCCGTAGCCTTATTGGATCATCAACCCTTTCCTTAGACAAAGCCTTTTAAAGAAAGAATGCTTTTAATTCACTTTTTGAAAAACTCTGGTCTAGCTAGTCTAGGATGTGGCGAGGTAGCTTCGGCTAGTTTCCTAACGTACTATCATCTCGCCCCACCCTAGTACTAGGTTAGGCAAATATCATCCAACCATTTTCCTATCTAACCGTTCTAAGTAATGCAAAAAATAAACATGGATGACATGACAAATATTTAAGGAAAAATAAGTGAATGCATGAGCATGACATTTATGCATGATTCAATCAAGTCAAGTAATTTTATTAGGTTTTTAATAATGTATCAAATTCTCGATTTGATACATACCGTATGAACCTGCGAATATGTCAACCCACTTTGACATATTTGATGTTATTTAGTTGGAGGTTTCAGTTGAGTAGAATTTTATTTAGTTTCATAATTGAAAATAATTAATTGAATTTTAGTTCGTGAATTTTGTTGAATTAAGGATTGAATTGTTAATTAAGATTTAAAAATTAATTATGATTTTAAGTTGTTAAGTATTAATTGGTTAATAATTAATTAAAGTTATTAAAAATTATTTAAGGTTCAACATAGTTTAAGAATTAATTAAGGTTAAATCATTAAATAATTAATTAAGGGTTAATTATTTAAGAATTAATTAAGGTTTAATTATTTAAGGTTTAATTATTTAAGAATTAATTAAGGTTTAAATTATTATGAATTAATTAAGGTTTAAATTAATAACAATTAATTAATATTATAATTATTAAGAATTAATTAAGGTTTAAATTATTAAGAATTAATTAAGGTTTAAATTAATAACAATTAATTAAGATTAAAATTATTAAGAATTAATTAAGGTTTAACTTATCAAGAATTATTTATGATTAAAATTATTAAGAATTAATTAAGATTAAAATTATTAAGAATTAATTAAGGTTTAAATTATTAAGAATTAATTAAGGTTTAAATTAATAAAAATTAATTAAGATTAAAATTATTATGAATTAATTAAGGTTTAAATTTATAGAATTAATTAAGAATAAAATTATTATGAATTAATTAGAGTTAAAATTGTTAAGAATTAATTAATGTTAAAATTGTTATGAATTAATTAGAGTTAAAACTAACTTACTAAAGTTGTTAAGAATTTTTTGTCTAGTTGCATTATTTCCATTAATTCAATAATTTCTGATTCATCTAGTATTTCTTTTGAATTTAAGTTTTCAATTTTGTTTAATACTTCTATTTTATTTGATTTGTTGTAAGCCCTATTAAACATAGCTTTAATTCTACTGAATTCTTTTTCTTCAGAATCATATTCTTCTTCATCTTCAGAATTATATTCTTCTTCATCTTCATAGTAGGTAGAATAATTTTCAAAATTATTTATTAAAGTTCTATATTCAAGGGTGTATTGATTATTATCTTCAATATTATCTAGAGTATTATCTTTAATATCCTCAGAAATAATTTCAGAAATATCAGAAATAATAATAATTTCATCATTATTCTCAAAATTATCAACAATATTATGATTATCCCTAACATTATCAGAAATATCGGTAATATTATTATTAGAATTATCAAAATTATCGGTAATATTATTATTAATATTTAAGGAAAAATAAGTGAATGCATGAGCATGACATTTATGCATGATTCAATCAAGTCAAGTAATTTTATTAGGTTTTTAATAATGCATCAAATTCTCGATTTGATACATACCGTATGAACCTGCGAATATGTCAACCCACTTTGATATATTTGTTGTTATTTAGTTGGAGGTTTCAGTTGAGTAGAATTTTATTTAGTTTCATAATTGAAATTAATTAATTGAATTTTTGTTCGTGAATTTTGTTGAATTAAGGATTGAATTGTTAATTAAGATTTAAAAATTAATTATGATTTTAAGTTGTTAAGTATTAATTGGTTAATAATTAATTAAAGTTATTAAAAATTATTTAAGGTTGAACATAGTTTAAGAATTAATTAAGGTTAAATCATTAAAAAATTAATTAAGGGTTAATTATTTAAGAATTAGTTAAGGTTTAATTATTTAAGGTTTAATTATTTAAGAATTAATTAAGGTTTAAATTATTATGAATTAATTAAGGTTTAAATTAATAACAATTAATTAATATTATAATTATTAAGAATTAATTAAGGTTTAAATTATTAAGAATTAATTAAGGTTTAAATTAATAACAACTAATTAAGATTAAAATTATTAAGAATTAATTAAGGTTTAAATTATCAAGAATTATTTATGATTAAAATTATTAAGAATTAATTAAGATTAAAATTATTAAGAATTAATTAAGGTTTAAATTAATAGCAATTAATTATGATTAAAATTATAAAGAATTAATTAAGGTTTAAATTATTAAGAATTAATTAAGAATAAAATTATTATGAATTAATTAGAGTTAAAATTGTTAAGAATTAATTAATGTTAAAATTGTTACGAATTAATTAGAGTTAAAACTAACATACTAAAGTTGTTAAGAATTTTTTGTCTAGTTGTATTATTTTCATTAATTCAATAATTTCTGATTCATCTAGTATTTCTTTTGAATTTAAGTTTTCAATTTTGTTTAATACTTCTATTTTATTTGATTTGTTGTAAGCCCTATTAAACATAGCTTTAATTCTACTGAATTCTTTTTCTTCAGAATCATATTCTTCTTCATCTTCAGAATTATATTCTTCTTCATCTTCATAGTAGGTAGAATAATTTTCAGAATTATTTATTAAAGTTCTATATTCAAGGGTGTATTGATTATTATCTTCAATATTATCTAGAGTATTATCTTTAATATCCTCAGAATTAATTTCAGAAATATCAGAATTAATAATAATTTCATCATTATTCTCAAAATTATCAACAATATTATGATTATCCCTAACATTATCAGAATTATTGGTAATATTATTATTAATATTATCAGAATTATCGGTAATATTATTATTAACATTATCAAAATTATTAGAAAAAATATTAGAATTAATTCTAAAAATTATTGATTTAATATTATGGATTAATGAGTTAATATTCGAAATGTTAACATTTTCTATGTTTGATAATTTGTCATGTTCATTGAGTTGGTTATGCAAAAAATCTAACTTATCAGAAAAATTATCTAAATTACTAGAATGATATAACTATGCAGGAAATTAAAATTTATTGCCAAAATTAATTTTTCGTATCTTGGACGGACACTGGTTCTTGTAGTGTCCGTGGTTTTGGCATCTGAAGCAATGGATGTGGCTCTTATCCCTCCGGACTCCTGGCGCTGGTACCTCCTTTACCGCCGGTGGTGACGAACGATTCTTAAGAGTAGAACACTAGTTTTTATAGTGTCCTCTCTCCCTGCACTTAAAACATATAATATGAAATTTGACATAATTTAAAAAATACCTGATTCACCCTTGCTCCCCCTCAATTCCTGACGTTTTTGCTCCTTCGGCTGTTAGTCCGGTGAAGAGCTACCAGAGACTGATACCAATTGTAGGATCGTTGTCGGTCTATAGAGGGGGGGGTGAATATCGACTCATAAAATTCCTTTGGAAAACTCATTGTTTGTCTTTCTATCAGGGTTAGTACGCAGCGGAAGTAATAATAAACTAAAGAAAGACACAAGATAAAAGACACGCGGGTTTTTACTTGGTTCCCAACCCCTCAGGGTCAGTACATCCAAGGCCTAAGCACTCAATCGTGAGTCCACTAATGGTCTCCTTTCCAGACTTTCCGGAGGTGGAGAAACCTGTCTTACTGTTCGAATTTACAAGCAAAAAAGGATAATAAATGAAATACAATTCGTAAATAAAATGCAAACCAAAAAATAACTCGGCCAACTCTAGAAGTCCAAAGTGTTGCACACTTCTTCTTGGAGACTCCTTGGTTGCAGATCTTCATCTTGAGAGTGTTTGCTTTGCACAGAATGACTTGGCGGATGTGGAAAGTGATGTACTGCATTGAGGGGTCGAACCCCTTTATATAGTGCCTTCCCAGGTGCCCCTGATGTCTTGGGCGTTTGCCACGTGTCGGTCAAACTTCATCCATTACATTGAAATCGCAGTAGGGATAAAAACCCCTTCCCAGGCGCCTCATAGGACTCAAGCGCCTATCACATGGTCCAATCCTGACCGTAGATGCGATCTTCTACCGATAAGTTGAATTAGCCTTCCCAGGCGCCTAACCCATATAGGGCGCCTGGGATACCAGGTGCCTGGAACATCCCAGGCGCCTGGGAACCCCTTTCCTAGGTTCCTTTGTTTTGTGTTCTGCTCTCCATCTTGCCTCCAACTCCAGGTAGCTGCAAGATAACAAAACACACAAACAAAACAAATAATCTTATGCCTTAGTTTATTGGTTATGACTTTGGATTTCACCCGAAACCCTAGGTCAAACCGACGCCTAATGTTCCCTTTCCCGGGGAACGCGTCCTCACCTACTCCACACTGGATGTAACTACCCGACCCATTTGGCGGCCCATTCGGCGACCCCTTATTTTTCTGTGGGTTGTCGACCGTCGACCGTCGACCGTGCCGTTACCTTAATTAGGTCTTCCCACCCCTGGCCAGTGGATTTTTGCCTTCCCCAGGATTCGAACTCTAGACCTCCAGGCTAAAGTACTAGAGTTTATGAATCTAGTTTTGTTTTTTATTGTAACGACCCAGCCCATTTGGCAGCCCATTTGGTGACACCTTATTTTTCTGTGGGTCGTCAACCGTCGACCGTCGACCATGCCGTTACCTTACTTAGGTCTTCCCACCCCTAGCCAGTGGATTTTTGCCTTCCCCAGGATTCGAACTATAGACCTCCAGGTTAAAGTACTAGAGTTTATGAATCTGGTAACCAATTAAGCCTGGATTCCCTTGCTTCCCTAGCTAGGATTTCTTTTACCTAGCTTCTCTTGCTAGGACCCGGCTTCACTCACCAGGATTTCTTTCACCTAGCATCCCTTGCTAGGACCCGACTTCACTCACCAGGGTTTCTTTCACCAAAATCACTCCTTTGCTAGTCTTCATGATCCTGACTAGACTTCCTCTAATCTTCAGGTAAATATAATTTCACACCTCAAGTCCGGTGTGGTTTAATCCCTTGGTCAACCTGACCAACCCTGGGTTCTACTCATTCTGCCAAACATCAGATCCTATTTGGCTAACCCCTTTGCCAAACTGATCACTAACTTTAGTATATTGTCAAACATCGAAACCCTAGAGGAAGACTGTTCATCACTGATGCATCTTGTACCACAGCTTCTCCACCCTCAAGGATTTCATCTAGAGTTTACGTTACATTTGCCTTGGATCAGCAACTAGCCAGGTTGCAACTAAGTAATTCTCCTATGCCTCTTTTCTTTTTCTGTATTATTTCATTTTTATTTTATTGGTTTGTATATGAACTAACTTCTATCTTTATTAGAAAGAATAAAAGATTAAGTTTTATTTTCATGGGAAATTCGCCCCCCCTCCCCTTGCCGACTGCATGATCCCCAACACAGTTCAATCGCACTCGGACCCTCACGACTCACTTGACTCTTCCTTTGCAACATTGACTCTTGCCTTGAAGTCTTCTTCACTTTGGCTCTCGTCCCTTGGATGCATACAAGCCCATGGCTTGTTTCCACATGTCATCCTTCGTGTATACCTTGATGTGCGCTTCCCTCGGCTCATTGTTGCCACCTTGTCCACGTCCCTCGGATGCCTCTCCATTCTTCACTGGACCCAAAGCCATCAAAATGAGTCTATGTGTATCCTGTAGAACCTGGATGTAACGACCCAGAAAATCTCCTCAATATTTTCTTTAAAATATTGATCATGTCTAAATAGTTTTGAAGGAATTTAGAGATACTAGTACGAACCTTAGCCTAATTACCCATAATTTCTCATTTAAATTGAGAAGCTAAGTACTAATGGGCTTTTCTAAGACCATGGTTATTAGTGGATTTTAGGTGAAATTTAATATAAATATAAATGGGTTTTAATTAGGAATATTAGTGGGATCATGGGGGAATTTTTGGGGAATTTTCGAAAATAATATAAAAATAAAATAAAATAAAATAGAAAAATAAAGTGCATGCACCAAGGATTGAACCTTGGACCTATGGTACCACCATACATGTACTAACCAATTCACCTAGCAAGGGAGTGCTAGTAGAGGATGAAGTGGATTTTGGTTAAGGCTTAGGGAAAATGAAGAGTCATCAAGGGAAGAGACACCATGACTCTTCACTTGCCCTCCTTAATGTGGTATAAAGGTGGCATGGGAGTTACATTTTCCCTTCTCTTCCTCATTTCTTCCTCTTCCTCCTTGCTCTAGCCGAAACCCACAAGGGTTCTCCCCTTAGGAAAATTTCCACCAAGGACTCCATCTTGAAGACTCAAGGCTCTCTACTAGGCTACAAGGGCTAAGGAGAAGTTTGGAGTCAAGAAGGTTCTTTCTACTTCTTTATTCAAGGATTTAATCCAAGATAAGGGAAGGTAAGACCCCCTCACCTGTGGTATGATAGCTTCCAAGTTATTTGTCATGATCTAAGTTCTTATTGGCATGCTATGTTGAAAAATCCATGGTTAGGGCTTGTGAAGGTTTCGGCCAAGCAAGGTTTTGGGCTAAAAATCATGTTAAAGATCTCTCTTATGCTTTCAAATGTTTACTCATGATAGGTTAAGCCTAAAAGTATGATTTTGGAAGTTTTTGTAGCACCCCAAAACCCCCCTAGGGTTTCGGCCACATCAAGGTTAAAGGGCTAGGGTAGACTCCAACCTTTCCAAGCATGATTAGTATGTTTCCTATGATATCTTATGGGTAATAAGGGTGATTTATATGAATTTTCCTATAGGCTTATCATCCTTCTAGGGTTTCGGCCAACACATGGGTTTAGGCCTAGGACTTAGGGTTAAGTCCAATCAAGAGTTCAAATGGTTCCATGGCATGATATGTAAGGTATGGGATGTTAATCATGACTTAGGTGAATTTTCCATGGATTCATGGCCCCTTAGGGTTTCGGCCAAGACCCAAATTTAGGGTTTGAATTGGGCTAAGGTCTCAAGGATACATGTTTATAGGTTACCATAATGTAAGTACATAGTTAAGCACGATGTACGAATCTTTATATTACCAAAATCTTAGCTTATGTGTTATGTGACATGACCTTGTATGTTAGGTTCTATGTTATGCTTTACTCATGAATATTTAGATCATATACCATGAACATATGTAAGTGATGTAGGGGTATGTTATGATAAATAGAATGATGCATGTAGAAAGTTAAATGCTTATAATAGATGTATGTGTATGAAGGTCTATGCATGTTTTATGATGAATGCCATGAACCTAGGTAGTATGCACCATGTGTATATGTAGCTTACCCATGCATGTTTTACGATGGATTCTAGGATTATGTATGCTAGATGAAATGTATCATGTATGAATTGCATGTTTATTTATGTACCATGATCATGCAAGCTTTATGAACCAAGATAATATTTATGCCTAGAAGTATGATTATGTATGGATGTCATGTTTTTATGAATGAAAGAATATGGATAAAGATGATGATTATGCCTTAAGTACGAATGATAAGTATGAATGATAAGTATGAATGATGAAGGCATAATGATGTTATGAAATAAGTATGAATGATGAAGCATGCATAGTTATTTTATTTTATGAATGGGCTTGTACCGGACCGAAGTAAGGGTCCAAGGGATGGGCACCTTAAGAACGCCCCGGTTCTGGACTACCGAAGCTGTCCACGGTTCTGGGACTACCATAGCTGTCCAACAGGGATGGGCACCTTAAGAACGCCCCGGTGTTTGGAACTACCGTAGCTGTTCCTACCCTAGTAGGTCAGGGCTCGCTACCTCGTATTTACTTAGGGATGCGCGCTTATGATGTATGTATGTGGTACAAGCCGGGGACCCCAATGATGTTATGTTTATGTTTAAGTATTTAAAAGTATGATTTTAAATTAAGCATCCCTATGTATACGCATTTCGACTCATGCATTCATTCATGTTATGCATCACGCCAGGGTAAGTATGTTTTATGCTTATGCTTATGATAAGTATGTTTTATGCTCATGTATGTTAAGAATTATGTCATGATAAGTATGCTCATGTATGTTAAGAATTATGTCATGATAAGTATGCTCATGTATGCTAAGAATCATGTCATGCTAAGTATGTTTTAGGTTTATGCTTATGTTAAGAATCATGCTATATTAGTTGTTCATATGCTTATGAATTACGCCAAGACTATGCTTATATTTTATGTTCAGAATTATGTTATGTCAGATGCTTGATATGTTTATGTTTAAGTGACGTATGGTTTTAGTGAGTAGGAAAGGGTCTTACTAAGCCTGTGTGCTTATAGTCTTATTTTCCTCATACCGCAGATCAAGCAAGAGGTTATTAAGGGAAGCAGCAGGAGAGGCAAGAGCATGTGTGTGTGTGGCAGTGACATGGCAAAGGATTCTTTTATTTACGCATATCGCATGTCTTGGGTTTTGGAAATGCCTCCTTAGATTCTATGCTATGTTTCAATGGTTATGCCTAATGGATGACTTAAGACTCATGATGTTTATGGATAAGTTACTTGCTACTTATGATGATTATGAATAAGCTATGAAATGGTTATATCATGATGTCATGCATGTCGTTAACATGCTATGTCCAATGACACTAGGTTCATGAATGACAAGTTTAGGCATGTATAGATGTTTATGTGTTAGTTGCATGGTTAATAGCATGTGTAGAAGGAAAAAAAAAGTATTTCGCTGCATTAAGGTGTTTTGTATGTACGTGTATGTTTAGCGTAACGCCGCTTTCCTGCCGCACCATAAGGTGGGGGAAATAGGTGGGCGTTACACTACACACTTAAATACATATATCCAATAAAGGGTGAATCCTAACTTAAACCCTTTGCCCAAACATCAAAACACATGGTCTCACGGACTATAGATTGCCTCAACAGAACACTCTCAGTCTTGAATGGCAGTCAACAATGAGGTAGGATCCAATAGTTGAGTTAAATCCGAGATGAACTCGAGAGTGCAGGCGGTAGGAATCGAAAGCTTACCTCGATTGTGGTTGGAGATCATAGCTATGTTAGCTAACTTCGGTGACAACACCCCTCGATGGGAGTATCATGTAGGAAAGTAAAATATTCAAGGCTCGCTGCTCTCCCAAAGAAAGGGCACGAGTAGTGAGGTCTGGCGCTCAATTTGGAGGAGGAAAGGAGAAAGAAGGAGATGAGGAAGGAGATCACCATTTGGGATTGATCGGGGCTGAGTGTGAAGGTGGGCATCAGGAGGAGAAGAAGAGGAAGGATTTATGTGATGACATTTTTGCCATTTGCCCCTCTGAATTCGGCCAATCCAATCTAAGCCCCCAACTTAAGGCCTTTAAGCAATTAAACCCTAAAAATTTTGTGGCTAGTAGCTCACCTCGCATACCTCCTCCAACGTCTTGGAATTCTCAAAATAAATTATAAGATACTTTCCAAAACTTCTCGAAATTTTCTGGACCAAGTTTTTCGAGTTACCGTATTTTACACTGCATCCTCTCCCTCGTGATATTTCTTAGATGGAATCAATATACATCCCTTTATTTGACATCCTGCATCACATAAATAAAAATAAATAAATATATACCTCTTGTCATAAATATAAAAAATGAATGCAACCTACATAGATTTTATTAAATAATAATGTATTCACCCCTTGTTATACTTAATGCAACCTATATATGCATGGCAGGTTCATCATGCAGCAAAAAATTTTCTTTAAAGTAAAAATATATATATGAATGGCAGGTTAATCATACAACCTGTATAATGCATACCTTGACTTGCTTGCAACTTGATCTGAGTAACAAAATTAACATTGAAGATGTAGTCTCTTCTTCATGATGGTTGCGGGTTTCCTAAGCGAATACCGGGTCATGCATGGGAAACCTCTTCATGTTCACGGATTAAAATTTTCAATACGAATGGAGACGTATTTCCTAAACGACTGTCTCATCGTCGTGCCAACCGATTCGAGCGATCGCTTGAACAACCAAGTTGTTTTAGCGATCAATCTCGTCTAACCAATTAGCCACGGAATAGACGACGAGCGTATTGCCGGTTTTTGTGTTTATCATCGGGGTCCAAAATAATTAATTATCTCAATTAATTAACAATAAAGATAATTAATCAAGTCATATGAAATGAAAGAAAACAAAGAGCCAAAGAGAAGGTTATACCTTTCCTTTTACCTCGCGATCTTCTATTGAATGACCCTCCCCTCTTGGATGTCATGTGGGCAATGATCTACCAAGAACCGAAGTCACCAAGGCCTTCCAATCAATCCCTTCTTCAACTCTACCAAAACCCTAGAACTAGGGTTGTTGCCGGTCAAAGTTTTCCTCTCCTCCCTTGTGCCGCCGGCCACTCCCAAGCTCCAAGAGTGCGCCGGCCACAAGGCAGTCAAGAAGAAGATGGTAAGGAGGATGAAGAAGTAGAAGAGGAAGAGAGTAGTGGTCTCTTCTTCTTCCCAAAACCCGCCGTCGGCCCTCCTCTTTCTTGCTCACTGTCGGCACCGCAAGAAGCTTCCCCTTGCCGCCGGCCACCCTCTTTCTTCTCCTTGGATGTGCTCGCACAAGAGAGGGAGAAGAGAGGAAGAGAACTAGAAGAAGAACAAGTCTTCTTCAATCCCCACTGAGACCCTCTTCTTCCTCTTCCACCGGCGCCGCCCAACCCTAGGAGAGAGGGAGAAGAGAATAGGAGAGAGAGGGACGTAGGGTTTGTGTGTGTTGGATGATCAATTGGATGCTTGGTTTCATGACTCCATAGGGTATTTATAGGGCTACAATAGGGACCATGAGGAGGAGTTGGGTCTTGGCCACCTAATGGATCAAAGCCCGATCCATTAATGAAGATCCATTCCACTAAAGGATCCTCATTGAACTACCTCACCAACCCCCATATTTAAATATGGGCTCCACCTATTATAAGTACAATTATCTCTCTATGTTTAAGATATCGAATGCCCATTGATTAATTTAAATTATTGGTAATTTTAATTAATCAACATCTAACTCCTTGATTAGTACTACTCATCCTTATCATCATGTCGAACCAAGTCCACCTGTAGGATTTAACATGATGAACTTTATGAATTCATCAAGGGGGCATCATCATCCCGACTCACCAGGACATGGTTTTCGTCTATAATCAATGACACACCATGTAAATAATATTATTTCCCAATTTACCGGGCCTATCGATTTAACAGAATAAATCTCGTCCATTGGTAAATCAAAGAAATAAATATTAAGTACATGTGCTCGTTATTATATCGGGATTCAGAACATGTACTCTATAATAAACTGAGGTCTGATTGCAACTACACCACTGTTATCATAATAAATTGTGATAGCTTTGGGCAAACCAGGAATCACGTCCAAGTCTATCATGAAGTTCCTGAGCCATACAGCTTCCTTGGTCGCCTTAAAGGCTGCCACATACTCAGCTTCCGTGGTGGAGTTCGCCACGCATTACTGCTTGACACTACTCCATACTATGGCTCCACCTCCTAAAGTAAACACAAACCCCGAGGTAGACTTACTTTTGTCCCTATCTGATTGGAAGTCTGAATCTGTATAATCTCACAGGGAGTAATTGGTCTGCCTGGTAAACCAGCATATAATCCCTAGTCCTTCTCAGGTATTTCAGTATATGTTTTACCACAGTCCAATGTCCCTGACTTGGGTTACTCTGATATCTGCTAACCATGCCCACGACAAAGAAGATATCCGGTCTCGTACATAGCATAACATACATGAGGTTTCTTACAGCCGAAACATAAGGAACCACCTTCATCTCCTTTATCTCCTTTGATGTTTTAGGACACATCTTCTTAGATAGAGGAACTCCATGCCTGAAAGGTAGAAAACCTTTCTTGGAGTTTTCTATGCTAAAACAAGCTAGGACAGTGTCTATGTATGAAACTTGAGATAAGCACAACATCCTTTTCTGGCAATCCCTTAGAACTTTGATCCCAAGGATGTGTCTTGCTTCTCCCAAGTCCTTCATATCAAACTATTTAGACAGTTATACCCTTATGTCTGATAATATTTTGACATTGTTGCCAATGAGCAAAATATCATCTACGTATAGTACAAGGAATACCACTACGTTTCCGTCACATCTCTTATATACACAAGACTTATCCGGACTTTGAACAAATCCATATGACTGGATTACCTTATCAAAGCAGATGTTCCTCGTCATAGGTCCAGGGATCAGGTTTATGTTCATCAGGGACCAAATCCGAAGACTCTCCCAAGAACATGAATCTCTCAGGTTGTCTAACAACCCTCCCACTACGACGAGGTACCACCTGTGTATCTTCTGTGACATGCGGTGCAGTGACTTGTGGTATATGCTCCTGTACTGTTGGTACTAAGGTCGGAACGCCCCCTCTTAATTCCTCAAGAATAATCCTACTCATGGACTTGTGGTTCATCACATAGTCTTCCTCTAAGAATCAGGCATTCGTGCTAACGATTACCCTCTGATCCTTAGGACTATAGAATAAACCACCTTTCATTCCTCTAGGATAGCCTACGAACAAGCGTACTTTTGTACGAGATTCCAACTTAATAGTATCTCCCTTCAGCACATGTGCTGGACTACCCTAAATCCGAATATGTCCTAGACTAGGCTTTGGCCTAGTCCACAATTCTATGGGAGTAGAGGGTACTGACTTAGATGGTACCAAGTTCAGTATGTACTCTGCCGTTTCCAGAGCATATCCCTAGAACGAATCCGACAACTCAGAGTAGCTCATCATTGATCTAACCATCTTCATAAGAGTCCTATTCCTTCGCTCTGCTACACCGTTCTATTGGGGTGTACCGGGTGCAGACAATTGGGATTGAATCTTAGCCTCTGACAAGTAAGTCCTAAACTCTCCCAAGAGGTACTCGCTGTTGGATCGGAGAAAACGATAGAGGGGGGGGGGTGAATATCGTTGTAAAACTTTTTCGGACAGTTAAAGAATATGCGCAGTGGAAAAAGATAAAGTACACAAGAACACGAGTCGTTTTTACTTGGTTCGGAGTCGCGGTCGGCTCCTACTCCAAGGCCCACGGTCCTTGACCGTTTACTTTGGGCAATTCTATAATCGTGATAAAAGATTTACAATTTAAATATAGAAGTAGATCAAAAAAATAAAATTGCTGTACTTTTCGTTACCGACACCCGAGGTGGATCGAATTTCGGAGCAGAGGGTCGTCGTCGACGTTGGAATCTCGAAGTTGGAGTTTACTGGAGCGTAGCGCTTGAACGAAAAGGTTTGGAGCATTGAGAGCAAGTTATATCGAAGCCTTGGGGGTGCACCCCCATTTATAGTACTCATACGGGCGCCTGTGTCGATGGGGGCGCCTAACACGTGGCCTTCCCTGCGCGAATCCTTATCCGCGGGCTCGGTCAATGCTTATCCACCTCCACTTTGGCGCTTGAGCTGATGGGGGTACCCGTGACGTCATGGGCGCCTGACTTGAGTACTTCCAGAGGCTTCGTGGTTGTGTTTTGGATTTTGCCTTCACCCTTGGGCGCCCGTATCCATACAGGCGCCTGAGCCCATTTGGGCGCCCGAGTCCATCTGAGCGCTTAGGCCCAGTAAGACACCTTACTTGCAGACGATTGTTCCTTCGACCCTGCAACTCAGGTTAGTTCCAAAACATAACAAGCATTAGTTACAACCGTAGCTGTCTTGGTTCTGACTTTGGGTCTCCCACATGGAACCCTAGGTCGAACCGACGCCTACTGTTCCCTTGACGAGGAACGCGTCCTCACCTACTCCTCTCAGGAGAGTTTACCTTTTGCCAACCGGCTCCTCCGATTGGACTTTTGCCCAATCCTCCTGACCAGGTCTTCGTGCCCAACTTCCGATCAGGCCTTCTTGCCCAACTTCCGGTCAGGTCTTCAGTGCCCAGCCCCTTGCTAGGACTTCTTGCCCAGTCCTCGACCAGGACTTCTTTGCCCAACCCTTTGTCAGGACTTCTTGCCTAATGCACCTAGGACTTTTCCTGCACACTCAGTAAACATGATAGATCACAATAACACCTTAACTTCTGAACCCTTTGCCATTATCAAAACCCAGGTTTGACTTAGGTGCTGCCTGCACCAACAATCTCCCCCTTTTTGATTTATGACAACATGGTTCAAAAAGTTAAGTTAAAGAAACAAGTATTGTAAAAGATTTTTAATTTCCTCCCCCTGGAAGAAATTTTCCCCCTGAGTTTTTCAAAAATTCGTGGGGTTTTTGAAAATATTTCTAAGTCCAAAAAAAGATTTTTCAGGTTTTCAACACTTAGAAAATTTTCAAAAAGATTTTCGAGTTAGAGACAAATTTTCCAAAAGACTTTTAAGTTTAACCACTTAGAAAATTTTCAACAAGAAATTTAAGTTAAAACACTTAGAAAATTTTCAAAAGAAATTTAAGTTAAAACACTTAAAAAAATTTCCAAAAGAAATTTAAATTTTAAACACTTAGAAAATTTTCAACAGGAATTTTAACTTTAGCACTTAGAAACTTTTCAAAAGGATTTTGAATTGAGTACTTAGAAAATTTTCAAAACGAGTTTTGAATTAAGTACTTAGAGATTTTCAAAAATGAATTTTGAATTATGTACTTAGAAAATTTTCAAAAAGAATTTTGAATTAAGTATTTAGAAAATTTTCAAGACGAGCTTTGAATTAAGTACTTAGAGAATTTTCAAAAATGAATTTTGAATTAAGTACTTAGAAAAATTTCAAAAAGAATTTTTAAGATGCTTCAGAGAAAATAATTATTTTCGTTACTTTACTTTTTGAAAAAGGAGATAAAAGTTTTTGATTTTAATTTTAAAAAAAATTAAAAAACTTCTTTTCTCTCCTTTCCTATCTCTCCCCCTTTGCCATATATCAAAAAAATATTATAGCAAAAAATAGAGTAATGAAAGTAAAGTGCTGCATTGAACCAATTTTAAGCATAAACTGAACCAAATCAATTTAAATTCTCTCTTTCGGGTCCTGTCTAACCCAGTTAGCTACTTACTAACTGTCATAAACAGTAGCTTTCGCTAGAGTTAATCAAGTTAAGTGATCTGATCAAATTAGATTTTCTAAGCTTGACACTTAACCTGATTACTGTTCAATTGATATTTATTGCCCCAATTACTGCAGATGCACTGACTTAAAGCATCTTGAATCAAGGCATAGACCTAAGCATCTCAACCTAGTCTAGGTTGTCAATCAAAAGTACCCTAAGGTGCTTGTGAGATGCTGGCTTCTAGATCTATAGGTGCATGCAATTCTAGGGTTAGGGCCTAAGCAAAGTCCATTTGCAAAAAAGCCCTAGTTTTGAAGGGGGTAAGTTTTTAAAAAACTAAGTTGGAAAATCATTTTAAATTTAAAAAAAATAATTTTTCAAATATATTAAATAACAGATAAAAAGTTAAAACAGTTAAAAAACATGTAGAGCAGTCCTATTCTACTAAGCATTACTTTAGCATACTAATTGAAATGGCAAGTAATCAACGAGTAACTCTGATAACTGCATAAGAGTCATTTGGTCAATAGTAGGACCAGAAAAGTCAAACCAAAGTATGAGTCAAATACAAGTCAACCCTACTCAGTAGGGATAGTCAAATAGTCCATAATACACTAAAATAGGCTGAAAAATAATCTAGGACGAAGGGTCAGGACGGTCGAATGAGCTAGGTTGCCAAGATCGAAACAACGACATCATTTCATCGTATCGTGCATCATTTGTCTCTCGATCAACTCGAAGGGTATCCATAACCTCAATGTGATGGGCCTCGTTCTCCTCCCTGAGGCAGTGCATCTCGGTCTGTAACAATGTAATACGCTGGTCGATCGTCAGTGGCGGAGGCTCCTGTAGGTGCTCGTTGATCTCAGCATCGAGATCAGCTACGTCTACCTCCACCTCCTCGTCGGAGTCATCCTGCCGTCTAGCTCTCTCTCGTCTCCATGATATGACCCCTGTGGCCGAAATGTCTATCCCCGCTAAAGAGAAGTTTCTAAATCCTATTTCATCGAACTCAGTCATCGAGATAATCTCCCCGGTAGTGATATCGCGACCATGGTGGTGAAGAAGGGTGGTGATAACATGACAGTAGGGCGTACGTACTCGATCATGAGTAGATACGCTTGATGCGTAAATAATGGTGTGGAATATGTGGATGCCTATGTCAATATCTAACTGATGAATCATGGCGTAGAGTAAAAAGGCGTGAAACAGTCGCATGGTCTCGACATCTCGGGTGGTAAGTGGGAGTACACAACGGACTATAACCTGGTAGAGGGCATAATCCTAGACTCGGAGGTCAATGGACTAAAATCACCGTGCTAACGGGTTTCACACATCTCCAAAGAAGTAGGAGTAGAGAGTGTCTAGAGTAATGTGCGAATAGGGGGGGGGTGCAAAGGGAGGGTCGACCGGAGGATAACAAGAAAAGGTAGACTGCGACTGTGGTAGTTCGAGAAACCGGTTAAACAAGGTTGGTGAAATGGTTAGGGGAGTCCCTTGTACTGTGGTAGAGTAGAGTAGGTCATCAATCTTGACTAGGTTATTATAAAATTCTGCACACAGGGTCGAGTTCACAGGATGTGTGCAGAAGACTAGATGATCTAGTTGATAGAAGTTGATTGCATCCATAGCTAAGGGGCAAGATTGGGTAAAGAATTGCCTATTTAGGAAGCTAGTCTTAATAGGCTTATAGGTTGTTTGGGCAAACTTGTTAAACAATTCTAAGTTAGGGAACCTTGGGTCGGGGCTAGGTTCGGCCAAGGGGTTGGGTTGAGAGACGCGACGTTTTCTAAATATGTAAAGGAAAATTGAGCATTTAATAAGCAAAATAAGGAAAGGAAATTGCTTGAAAAATGCATAATAAAATTGATACCGGGGCGGCATTTTCGAAGTATAGCGTTTGAAGACGAGGAAGGAGCGTCCGGGTGCCTTGGGAAGAAGAGAAGTGAAAGAAGGTTTTGGTTTTGGTGTGGGGGAAGAGGAAGGAGCCATGCTCCTTATATACTGTCATACGAGCGCCCGTGAAGGGCCGGGCGCCCGTGTTCGTTGGGGTGCCCGGTTCATTGAGCAGCTTTTGGCAGACTTGACTGCCTTGGATGAAGACAAAGACCTAGGCGCCCGATGGGTCACGGGCGTCCGGGTCAGGTGGGTAGGGGTTGACAGCTTTTGTTGTCTTGGTCAAAGAGAAAGTCGGGGGCGCCCGACAGGTTGCGGGCGCCCGAGCTGACCATGGTTTGACTATTGACCAGTTTGACTGTTTGACCAGGTTTGCCTATTTTGACCCAGTTTGACTCTTTTACCCAACCAACAATTAAACCAATTAAGCTCCAAATTGCATGATTTACTTGACAAAAATACAAAAACCAGATAAATTTGAGTTAAGTTAGGTCCTAACCATCTCACCCAGTCTATAGTTATCAATCACATTAACCTTATGGGTTTTGTGAGACAGATTTTAACAGAAGTAAAGATTTTATTTTGAAAAGTATGATTAATTTTGAAAAGTTGAATTAATTTTAAGAACAATTAAGTTTTAAATTTATTTTGTAAAATGGTTGAATCTAAGATTAATTAAAATTTGTGTTAGATTCAAATATGACAATAGTAAAGTGAATTTGATTTTCAATAATCGGCTTCCAGGTCTTGGCGAGGCACTAGGCCTTCTTTGGCCATAGTCTTATTGGATCATCAACCCTTTCCTTGACAAAGCCTTTTATTAAAAATTCATCTTCAAGTTATTCCTTGAAAGATTTTGGTCTAACTAGTTTGGGTCTTGGATCGGTAGCTTTGGCTAGTTCCACCAAAATAGTTTCCCTAACGTACTATCATCTCACCTCCACCCAATACTATGTTATTCAAATTTCAGTTAAATCATTTCAGTCCTTAGTCTAGCCAGTCCTAGGTCTAAACCTAATAATTTGCAGAAATAAATAAACAATCAAGCATACAAAAAAAACAAATTTATCTAATTATGAAAATTGTTTTTAAATTGGCTCCCCCTGGACTAAAACCACGATAATGATTCGACAAGATGTGAATCTTGTCCTTGGGGATCCAATACTGGTTTGGTCCATCTTGGTTGTTCAAGTAAAGTTTGGGTACCCATGCTTGAACTTTGGGTCTAGATTGGTTCAATACAACATAATATGACCGTTGTCTCGACTTGGTGCGATACCCTAACCCAGATCAATTTAGAACGGACTTCTATTTTCCAAGGATCATGTTAAGACCCTTGGAACACGAAGTAAATCGTTCTAAAGCTACTCTGAGGTCCTTGACTTGAGTTTTCAAGGGAGTCCTCCTTCTCAAGCTTTTCAACTTGAGTAGAGGTTCCTTCTTGAACCTTCTCGGTCAAGGATCTAGAGTCAGCTTCCTCTTTCATGAGTTTTACTTCCTGTCGGAGGGATTCGACTCGGATTTTGGCTTTCGCTAAGTTACGAGATAAGTACGCTATTAACTTTGATAATTCAATTTCGGAATAACCACTTACCGTTATTTTGCCATTCTCTGAAATTGTGAGCCTTCCGTCGTCCGGCTCCGATTCCGATCCGGTGTCGATGTCTTCTGAAGTGGTCAAGGCAAGCAGATTTGATTTTGGAACCTCTTCTTCTTCTTTGGGAGGAAGATTCATCTCACGTGGCTTGAAGAGCTTTCTTCCTTCTAGTCTTCTTGTCTTCCTTTAGATTGGGGCACTCCGATTTGTAGTGACCCTTCTTGTTGCATTCGTAGTAGGTGACATTCAGTTTAGTCTTTGAAGTTGAAGGTTCAGCTAGATCTTCCTTTCGTCGGCTTGCTTTCCTTCTATTGGTCTGATGCTTCAGCTCCTTGTAGTAGTTCCGAGCTAGCCGCACCAACTTGGGTCAATCCCCTTCACTATCTTCTGAGTCTGAGTCTGAGTCAGACTCGGTTGCTGGTTGAGGCTTCTTCTTGGCTACCTTTTGTTGGGACCGGGTGCATGTTGACATGGATGCGGGTTCGTAATTTCAAAATTAATTACGTGCAGCGGAAGGTTTAGCATAAATAATTTCTCTAAATCATTTAACCACACATCTAAGCATGCAAGTTTATCTTGTGTAGACATGATCATATATTTGAAATTTTGCAGAAACATAAACTAATTTACATATTACCTCACATAACTCGAAGGAAGGGACGAGATCCAACCATAAGCGTCCCTTGGAAGCTCCGCCTCTATTCGCGTCCAGGCCGAGTATCTTCGGGATGACTTCGCAAAGCCACGAGTTTCGTGTTCTCGAGAACTACTAGATTCTACGAGAACGCGACGAGAAAAACCAAGAGAGAAGTCGGAAGACTAACCACAAAAGGATGGCCGGCTGGTGCTCCTTCTTGGGGCTGGTTGGCGTACGACAAGAAGGGGAGAAGAGAAGGAGAGAAAGAGAGGGAGAGAGCCTATGCCTTCATCTCTATGATTATCACCCAAGCCTTGCTTTGGGTCCTTTATATAGTGGCCTCTCAACCATCAAGCCTCTCAAATATGGAATAACTTATTCCATCATGCCAAGTTTGATTTTATATCATGGTTAAAATCATATTTTAATTCATGATAAAAATCAATCAAGTCTCTTCTCTCTTATGGAATAAATTTCCTTATCATGGTAAATCAATACATGATTGATTTTATAAAATAAACCAATCCATGGTTCATTTTAATTTCCATGAAAAATAAACCAAACCTTGGTTTAAAAATTTATATCATCCATAATTTTATAAAACAAACCACACTTGGTTTATTTTATAAATTGAACCAAAAACTTGGTTCTCTCCCTTTGTTGTGGCCAACCAAGCAAAGAGGATGGAGCCCCTCTTTGGCCGGCCCATCCAAGCCAACCCCAATGAATTAAACTTATTTAATTCATCTATTAAGTTTTCAAAAGACTTAGCCATTTTATGCTTCCGATCCGTCTCTGAAAAATTCAGATTCGACTTATCGTTTGGCTCAACCAAACCTAATCTCTCTTGATTGGAAAAATCCAATTTTCAACTCGTTTTAAATCCCTCGGATTACTCGTAGTGCGTGTGACTAAATAGGTTTTCGATTTATGTTGGCCGTCTATAATTAATCAATTGTAGAATGATCATGAGTGGCACCTAGTAGTACATCATGATCCCCAATTAATCGAAAGATCAACGGTTGACCTCAGAAACAATTCTGAAACCCTTCAGCAGCTATAATGAATCGTGCCCCATTCCCTTCACCATCATATACCCACTTGGTTCAGGACATGGTCTATGTGTGTCAGTCTCCACTAGGCTGACTATGTCACACCTAGCCCAAGTAACGTTTTCTCGTCCTACGGATTCTAATTACTCTCATGTATTTAAGAGATTCATACTCTGAACATGTCATGCTCTGGCCAGAGGCTTCGAGTAACAATCCGACGATAGGCCTCGGGTATACATCTCCTCACAAGGAGTGGTGAATTCTTTGTAGGCTGTTCAAACATCTTCGGGCACTTCGGCTTATACCCAATCATCCTGGGTCCACACCTCCTTGGAGACGCTTGCTTAAGATGTCAAAGTATAAGTCTCCATGACCAAGATGCCTTGAACACCGCAAGTCAAAGGAACATCGCACTTAAGCTGCAGTAAGAACTTCACTGACATATCTATATGTAGACTACCATATGAGGTTTTATAGCCAGTCACTCCAATGAACTAGTTCCCTTAACTAGCATTCATGTTTATCTCCGGACATCTCAATGTCACCAGCCAGTGAGAATCAGCTGATTAGAGAATAACCCATGCTAGTCTCAATAGAATTGATAGTGTCCGTATTTATCAATTTATCGACTAGGGACAATTTCAATACTTCACAATTGCACATGTAGAGATAATCACTAGTTGTGAATTCATCGCAAATTCTCTCATGATGTGAATTGTATTGCGGACATTCAGTAAATGAGTTTAAGATCTCAATCAAATACACTAACATGTATACTCAAATAGTGAATATTCATTTATTAGAATAAATGATTACAATCATAAGATGATTGCCTTAGGACACTTCTCTCATATCACTAACAAACACCCACTTGGCCTAATGCCAATTGCTACGGTACCCAATACCACAGGCTCTAACATGACCCTCAAACTTGCTTTAAGGCAAGACCTTAGTTAAAGGATCCGCTAAATTCCTTTCAGTAGGAATTTTCTCAATTTGTATATAATTCCTACTTATAATTTCTCTAATTAGATGATAGCGGCGAAGCACATGTTTGGATCGTTGATGAGACCATGGTTCCTTTGCTTGTGCAATAGCTCCATTGTTGTCGCAGTAAACCGGTATTGCTTCATCAATGGTTGGAACCACACCAAGTTCTGAGACAAATTTTTTGATCCAGACTGCTTCCTTTGCTGCAATATATTCCGCTTCCGTGGTAGAATCTGTTGGTGCAGAAAGCACCCAAGTCGAACCTGAGTTTTGATAATGGCAACAGGGCTCAAAAGTTAAGTCTTACTTGTTATCTAACAAGTTACTCTAGTGTGCAGGTTAAAAAGTCCTAGCGAAGGACTGCTAGGCACTGGCAAAGGAATGCCAGGGTACAAAGCCCTAGCGAAGGACTGCTAGGCACTGGCGAAGGAAAGCCAGGGTACAAAGCCCTAGCGAAGGACTGCTAGGCACTGGCGAAGGAATGCCAGGGTACAAAGCCCTAGCGAAGGACTGCTAGGCACCAGGCGAAGGACAACTTGGGACTGAAGCCCTAGCGAAGGACTGCTAGGCATCGGGCGAAGGACAGCTCGGTATCCAAGACCTGGCAAAGGACCGCTAGGCAAAAGTCCAACCAAAGGAGCGGTTGGCATCAGGTACATTCTCCCGAGAGGAGTAGGTGAGGACGCGTTCCCCGTCGAGAGGGAACAGTAGGCGTCGGTTCGACCTAGGGCTCCATTTTGGAGACCCAAAGTCAGAATCAAGACAGCTAAGGCTGTATAAACTAACACATTATTATTTTATGTTGTTTTGGACTAACCCTGGATGCAGGACCAAAGGAACGAGTGTCTGCAGCTCAGAGAGCCTCAAAGGAGTGAGGCAGTGGCTGAGTAGGGCGCCCAGAGTGTCCCGGGCGCCCCCAAGGTGCATACAAAATAATGTAAGTAAGGAAGGCTTCGAACAGCTGCTGGGCGGGGCGCCCCCGTGCTCCCGGGCGCCCCCGCTGCTCCCGGGCGCCCCCAGCGTCCCGGCCGCCCCCAATAGCAAACCACCGAAGCAGCTCCCCTCGAAGCCAATGGATGAAAGTTTGACCCGGTCAATCCGGGCGCCCCAAGCGCTCCGGGCGCCCCGGTCAAAGCTGATCCCGAATGTAAAGGGATCAGAAGCTGACCGAGACCGAGACGGATCGAGTGACACGTGGGGGGGGGGGCGCCCCCGACGATCCGGGCGCCCCCAGGGCTATATAAAGGGCCCTCGACCCCAGGCTTCAAAGCATCAATTCAATTCAACACTTCAACGCTCTTCTGCTCTCGCGCCTTGCTCCGGAAACCTCCCGACTCGAGACTCAAGCGCCGACGACGTCCTGCTGCTCCGAAAATACCATCTACTCTGGACGTCGGTAAAGAAGAGTTGATTTTTAATTTACTGCAAGTATTCTGTAATCAATCTTTGTAAACTGCTTTTGCGCCTCATATAGAATTGCTCAAAGTAAACGATCAACGATCGTGGGCCTTGGAGTAGGAGTCGACCTAGGCTCCGAACCAAGTAAAAATCACTGTGTTTGCGTGTTTGTTTTTAATCTTCCGCTGTGCAAATTCTCTATCTCAAATCCGAACGTTTTCCGATATTCACCCCCCCTGTATCGGTTCTCTCGATCCAACAAGTGGTATCAGAGCGGGGAAGTTCAAATTTGGTGCAACCACCAGTTTGAAAATTTTTCGGATTTCTTTTATTTACTTTTTTCTCGTTCGAATTTCTACTAAATTTTTCGTTCGAATATTTTTTTCATTAATCGAGGTTGGTGCAACACCCCTCGATATTTTATTTTCCTTATCCCGCACTACTAATCTAAGACCAAGTCTTGGAAATTTTTTTTGTTATTTTTTTCAGATTAAATGGCCATGCAAGAAGGATTCAGCACCGCCAGACCTCCACTGTTCAGTGGAGAAGACTTTTCTTACTGGAAAAGTCGAATGGAGGTCCACCTGAAAACTCAAGTGGACATGTGGATTATCATCCAGTCCAGACTGGAGATACCCAAAAATGCTGAAGGAGTTCCTCAAAGCTACACAGAGTGGGACACCGCTCTGAAACTAAGAATCGAAGCAGATGCAAAGGCGACTCAGACCCTCCAATGCGGCTTAACAAAAGAGGAGCGGAATCAGGTGGGCCCCTTCAACAGTGCTAAGGAGCTGTGGGCAAAATTGATCGAGCTGCACGAAGGAACATCAGACACTCGGATCAATAAGAGAGATCTGCTCCTGAACAAATTGTATACCATCAAGATGGCCGACAACGAAACAGTAGCCCAGCTTCACGCATGAATCCAAGAATTGATGAACGGTCTTCACACTATAGGTCACAAGGTCGAAAACCGTGACCTAATAAGGTATGCTTTAAATGCTTTCCCTAGAAACACCTTGTGGTCATCTATGGTAGATGCATACAAGGTTTCAAGGGATCTCTCAAAAATTAAACTAGATGAATTATTTTCCGAATTAGAACTTCATGAACAGACTAATTGCAATTTGGCCGAGAAAGGTATTGCCTTTGTTGCAAGAAAGACTGGAAGGTCAACAAAGAAGAAACCTCAACCTGAACCCGAGTCTAACTCAGACTCAGACTCAGAAGACGAAGAAGGAAATCGAACTAAGCTGGTCCGATTGGCCCGAAGCTACTATAAAGAATTGAAGAACCAAACCAACAGAAGGAAGGCCAACCGAAGAAAGGACGAACTAGCTGAACCCACAAATGACAAAAGCAAGCCCAACGTGACTTGCTACGAGTGCAAGAAGAAGGGCCACTACAAGACAGAGTGTCCAAACCTAAAGGAGACCAAAAAGTCAAGAAGAAAGAAAGCACTCCAAGCAACCTGGGACGAATCTTCCTCAGAAGAAGAAGAAGAAGCACCCCAGTCAAACCTACTAGCCTTGACCGCCTCAGAAGAAGTCGAGACCGAGTCAGAATCTGAACAGGACGACGGCAGACTAACCTTTTCAGAAGACGGCGAAATCAAGGTAAGTGGTTTCAATAGAAGTCAGTTAAATGAACTTATTTCGTATCTTTCTCGAGATTTGGCGAAAGCCAAACTCCGAGTCGAATCCCTCCGACAGGAAGTAAAACTCCTGAAAGAGGGAGCTGACTCTAAATCATTAACCGAGAAAGTTCAAGAAGGAACTCCTACTCAAGTTGAAAAACTTGAGAAAGAGAACTCCTCCCTGAAAACTCAGGTTAAGGATCTTAGAGCTACCTTAGAACGATTCACTTCTGGTTCCAAGGGTCTTGACATGATTCTTGGAAAACAGAAGTCCGTTATAAATCGATCCGGACTTGGCTATAGAACCAAATCCCGACAAAGATCTTACCTTGCTGTACTGAATCAGTCTAGAGGTAAAATTCAGGCATGGCTACCCAAACTGTGCCTGAACAAACCAACTGGATCAAATCAGTATTGGATCCCCAAGGACAAGATTCACATCTTGCCTAACCATCATCGTGGCTTTAGTCCAGGGGGAGCCAAACTGAAAACTATATTTATTGTTAGATAAAATTTAATTCTTGATTGCAAATTGCATGTTTGATTGTTTATTTAAATTTCTGCAATTTACCATGCTTAAACTTAGAAATGGTTAGTATAAGGACTGAACAAACTTAACTGAAATTTGAAAACATAGTATTGGGTGGAGGTGAGATGATAGTACGTTAGGGAAACCAATTCTAATAAGATCAAGTTTACTTGGTCTCTTTAGACTGGTGAAACTAGCCGAAGCTACCGATCCAAAATCCAAACTAGTTATACCAGAACTTTTTCAAAGATTAATTTTGAAAATGAATTTCATTAAACGACTTTGTCAAGGAAAGGGTTGATGATCCAATAAGGCTACGACCAAAGAAGACCTAGTGCCTCGCCAAGACCTGGAAGCCAATTTTTGAATTTCAAATTCAAATTACTTTTTGTCAAATTCAAATCTAACACAAATTTTCAGTTAAGTATAGATTCAAACATTCTCTTTCAAAATAAACTTAACTGTTTTCAAAATAAATTTTACTTATCAAAACCTGTTTCACAAAACCTATAAGGCTAACGTGGTTGAAAACCTTAGATTTGGGTGAGACAGACTAGGCAGTGAAACTCAATTTAAGCTATTCCTAACTCTAATTGGATCCAAATCAATAAAACTCTTTATGTGTAGGAACATAAAGATTTGGACCAATGGATGTTGGGTAGCGGTTGCTCCAGACACATGACTGGAGATAAATTGAAGTTCACCAAACTCAAGTTCAAGAACCTAGGCTCAGTGGCATTTGGTAACAATGCTACACTAAAGGTAATTGGGTCAGGTAATATTGAGCTTAAATCTGACTTTATTATTAAGAAAGTTCTTTTGGTTGAAAACTTCAAATTTAACTTGCTTAGCATAAGTCAGTTATGTGATTCTGATTATATAGTCACCTTCAACAATTCTAACTGCCTGATTAGAAATGAACAAGACTCAGAAATCATACTTAAGGGCACTAGGAAAAATAATGTATACACTATAAACCTTCCCTCAGTACCCAAATGTATGTTAACTCAGTTAGAACAATCGAACCTCTGGCATAGGAGACTAGGTCACACTAATCTGAGGACTATCTCAAAAGTCACCCAACTTGGCCTAATCAAAGGAATCCCCAAAATTAAAAACAATGAAAACCTAATATGTGAATCATGTAATCAAGGTAAACAAACCAAATCTAATCACAAACTAATCCAATCTGACCTAACTCAAACCACACTTGAGCTCCTGCACCTTGACCTATTTGATTCACATGGAGCCAAGTCACTAAGCGGAAACCGATACTGTTTAGTAATAGTTGATGATTATTCTAGGTTCACCTGGGTTAGGTTTCTAAAAACCAAAGATGAAACCCTAAACCTATTTAATGATTTCTGTAAATTAATTGAAAATCAAAACGATACTAAAATTAAAAGATTTAGGAGTGACCACGGGGGAGAATTTGAAAATCAACTGTTCGAGGAATTCTGTAAGGTCAATGGGTATTTACATGAATTTTCATGTCCTAGAACCCCCCAACAAAATGGGATAGTCGAAAAGAAGAAATAGAACATTACAGGAAGCCGCTAGGGCTATGCTCAACGAATTTAACTTAGCAAACCAATATTGGGTAGAAGCGATTAGTACGGCTTGCTACATCCAAAATAGGGTTCTGATTAACAAGTGACACAACAAAACACCCTATGAACTGTACTACCATAGGCTCCCAAATCTACACTACCTAAGGGTCTTTGGATGCAAAGTCCATATCCTAAACACCAAAGACTACTTAGGGACATTTCAGTCCAAATCAACCCCAGGTATCTTCCTAGGATACTCAACCACAAGTAGAGCCTATAGAGTTTACAATAAACAAACTAAGAAAATTGAAGAAACAACAAACTTAATATTTGATGAAGAAGTCAACTCAACATCTGATAATCCAGACCTAACTTCATCAAATTCTGATCAAGAAATAATGA
>JAGFNQ010003487.1:319913-344982 GCA_024364735.1 Boesenbergia rotunda
TGATCAAGAAAATAATGAACAAACTAGTGAACCTTTATTGAACCCTTAAACGAACTAACTATTGAACCAATTAATGAGTCAACTGAACCAATTATCGAACCAACAAATGAACCAGCTCAAAGAGTCGAATCAATAGTGAAAACCGACCAGCCAGACCTGAGACTGAACCAAGTTTTAGAAGAACCAAGAAACCAGACTCAGTCACCCAACGATCAAATTGTGGGTGATCCAACTCTAGAGTCAGGACTAGATCCTCCTATAGAAACCTTAGTCAAATAGCTATGATATCAAAATAGAACCCAAAACTATAGATGAAGCCCTACTGACCCTGATTGGATCATAGCTATGCAAGAAGAATTAGCCCAATTTGAGAGAACCAAGTCTGGGAACTAGTGCCTAAACCTGAAGGCAAATCCATCATTGACACTAAGTGGGTCTTTAGGAATAAGCTAAATGATCAAGGAGAAATAGTTAGAAATAAAGCCTGCTTAGTAGCTAAAGGATTCAGCCAAGTAGAGGGATTAGATTACGATGAAACATATGCCCCAGTAGCTAGACTTGAGTCCATTAGAATGTTGTTAGCCTTTGCATCCCATAAAGGATTTAAGCTATATCAAATGGATGTAAAGTCAGCTTTCCTAAATGGATTCATTAAAGAAGAAGTTTATGTAGGACAACCCCCTGAGTTTGAGGACTTAGAAAAACCTGACCACGTTTACAAATTAACTAAAGCACTATATGGGTTAAAACAAGCACCTAGGGCTTGGTATGAACGTTTATCAACTTACTTAACTTCTAAAGAATTTAAACAAGGACAAATTGACTCAACCTTATTTATTAAAACCCTAGGAAAAGATATATTTATTGCCCAAATTTACGTAGATAACATAATCTTTGGATCCACCAACACAAACTTCCTAAAAGAGTTTGTCAAGATAATGAAAAATGAATTTGAAATGAGCTTAGTTGGTGAGCTTACCTTTTTCCTAGGACTACAAATCAAACAAACTAGAGATGGAAACTACGACCATCAATCCAAATATGCTAAAGAGTTAATAAAGAAATTTAAAATGGATAACTCTAAAAGAATAAGTACCCCCATGACCACTAATGTAAAAATAGATAGTGACCCTGATGGTAAGCCAGTAGACCTCAAACTATATAGAAGTATGATAGGTAGTCTACTGTACCTTACAGCCAGCAGACCTGACATTCTTTTTGCTGTAGGGATGTGTGCTAGATACCAAACCTGTGCTAAGGAAACGCACTTAGCAGCCCTAAAATGGATACTAAGATATGTAAAGGGCACCCTAAATGTAGGGATCTGGTATCCTAGAACCTCAACATTCAATTTGTCAGGATACTCAGATTCTAACTATGCTGGTTGTAAATTAGATAGAAAGAGCACAAGTGGAAGCTGCCAAGTGTTAGGAAATAGTCTAGTTAGTTGGTGCAGCAGAAAACAACACTGTGTAGCTCTGTCCATAACTGAAGCTGAGTATGTAGCCTTAGGAGAGTGTGTAGCACAACTTTTATGGATGATGCATACTCTTAAGGACTTCTAGCTCAACTACACCCAAACTCAAGTATTTATTGACAATATAAGTTCAATTAATCTAACTAAGAACCCAATCCAACATTCCAGAACAAAACACATAGAAGTTAAACATCACTTCGTAAGAGACCATGTAGCCAGGGGAGAGATAGTACTTAAACATATAGACTCAAAATCCAACTTAGCTAATATATTCACAAAACCCTTACCTGAATCTGAGTTCAGCTCACTAAGAAGGCAGTTAGGATTGTGCTCTATAGAATAGATTAACTCTACTTTTGATTTTTTTTACTGCTTTATTTAATTTAAAAATCAGTTTCTAAAAGAATTTTGAAAAATTGTTGTTTTTAAAATCAGTTTTTTTAAAAATCTATTCCGACTTAGTTTTATTTCAAAACTACCCCCCTTTCAAAACTATGGCTTTTTCGTAAATGGACTTAGCCTAGGCCCTAACCCTAGAACTGCATGCACCTATAGATTTAGAAGCCAGCATCTCACAAGCACCTTAGGGTACTTTTGATTGATAACCTAGAAAGGGTTGAGATGCTTAGGTCTTTACCTTAATTCAAGATGCTTTAAGTCAGTGCATCTGCAGTAATTGGGGCACTAAATACAACTTACACAGCAATCAAGTTAAGTGTCAAGTTTAGAAAATTTAACTTGAACAGAAACACTTAACTTGACTAACCCTAGCGAAAACTACTGCTTATAACAGTTAGTAAGTAGCTAAATGGGTTAGACAGGTCCCTACAAGAGAAAATCAACTGATTTGGTTTAAGACTTATCATGAATTGGTTCAGTACAGCAAAATCATGCAAATATTTTCCTTTATGAAATTTATTTCCGTTATGCAATTTAATTCTTGCTATATTTATCTATTTTTTGATATATGGCAAAGGGGGAGAGATAGAAAAGGAGAGAGTTTAAAATTTTCTAGCTCAAAATTTCTTAAAAAACACTATCCTTTATTCAAAAAGTATCAAGTTTCAAATAAAGTACTAAGTTTTTCAAAGTACAAGCTCGTCAAAATCTTCTTACTAAAGCTTTTCAAAAATTTTCTAAGTACTTAAGCTTTTCAAAAATTTTCTAAGTACTTAAGCTTTTCAAAAATTTTCTAAGTACTTAAGCTTTTCAAAAATTTCTAAGTACTTAAGCTTTTCAAAAATTTCTAAGTACTTAAACTTCTCAAAAATTTAATAAAGTTTTTTAAATCTTACTAAGTACTTAAGTTTTTTTAATCTTACTAAGTACTTAAGTTAAAGCTTTCATAGACTTTTGAGTACTTTAAAACTTAAGGCTTCAAAATTTTTTAGTACTCCAAACTCATGCTTCCAAAAAACTCTTCTATGTACTTTTAAAAATTAAGTTGTCAAAAGATTTCCAAGTACCTAAACTTAAGTTTTCAAAAGTGCAGAAATCATTTTTGAAAATACAAAAGCCTTCTGTTGAAAGTAACTCTAAGTAAAATTTTTTTCCTTAAACTTAGAACCCCACGAATTTTTGAAAAATCTAGGGGGAAAGTCCTTCCAGGGGGAGGGAACAAAATTTAATGTTTTTACATGCTTTGATTAAACTTAACTTTTTGAACTAGGGTTGCCATAAATCAAAAAGGGGGAGATTGTTGGTGCAGAAAGCACCCAAGTCAAACCTGTGTTTTGATAATGGCAACAGGGTTCAAAAGTTAAGTCTTACTTGTTATCTAACATGTCACTGTAGTGTACAGAGTAAAAAGCCCTAGCGAAGGACTGCTAGGCACTGGCGAAGGAATGCCAGGGTAAAAAGCCCTAGCGAAGGACTGTTAGGCATTGGCGAAGGAATGCCAGGGTGAAAAGCCCTAGCGAAGGACTGCTAGGCACTGGCGAAGGAATGCCAAGGTGAAAAGCCCTAGCGAAGGACTGCTAGGCGCCAGGCGAAGGACAGCTTGGGAGTGAAGCCCTAGCGAAGGAATGCTAGGCACTGGGTGAAGGACAGCTCGGTATCCAAGACCTGGCAAAGGACCGCTAGGCAAAAGTCCAACCAGAGGAACGGTTGACATCAGGTAAATTCTCCCGAGAGGAGTAGGTGAGGACGCGTTCCCCGTCGAGGGAACAGTAGGCGTCGGTTTGACCTAGGGTTCCATTTTGGAGACCCAAAGTCAGAACCAAGATAGCTAAGGCTGTATAAACTAATATTTTATTGTTTTGTGGTGTTTTGGACTAACCCTGGATGCAGGATCGAAGGAACGAGTGTCTGCAGCTCAGAGAGACTCAAAGGAATGAGGCAACAGCTGACCAGGGCGCCCGGAGTGTCCCGGGCGCCCCCAAGGTGAACACAAAACACAAAACCCAAAGAATTGCTTCTGTAGCTACTGTCCCGGGCGCCCCCGTGCTCCCGGGCGCCCCCGCTGCTCCCGGGCGCCCCCAGCACTCCGGGCGCCCCCAAATGCAAGCCTGCGAAGAGAAGCCAGAAAAGCCAAAGGGATAAGACTTGACCCGGTCAACCCGGGCACCCCCAGCGTCCCAGGCGCCCCGGTCAAGATATGATCCCGAATTTGAAGGGATCAGAAGTTGACCGAGGGAAAGGAGGATCGGCCGACATGTGGGGGGGCGCCCCCGACGATTCGGGCACCCCCAGGGCTATATAAAGGGTCTTCGACCCCAAGGCTCAAGGCAACACTTGATTCAACGCTTCTACGCTCTTCTGCTCTCGCGCCTCACTCCGGAAACCTCCCAACTCGAGCTGATGATGTCCCGCTGCTCCGGAAAAAGACAACCTACATCGGACGTCGGTAAAAGAAGAGCTTTTTGTTTTAAAAGTTTAACTTGTTACATTTGTAATTCAATACTGTAAACTGTTATTGCGCGATTATAGTATTGCCCGCAGTAAACGGTCAACGACCGTGGGCCTTGGAGTAGGAGTCGACCTAGGCTCCGAACCAAGTAAAAATCTCTGTGTTTGCGTGTTTTGTTTTAATCTTCCGCTGTGCAACTTCTCTATCTCAAATCCGAACATTTTCCGATATTCACCCCCCCTCTATTGGTTCTCTCGATCCAACACAAGCCTCTAAGGTCAACACTAAAGTCCCTTGAGGCACTTAGATAGAGTCAAATGGTACATGGGGAGTATTTTATTGGTTTTAAAATTTTTGTTAGATTTGTGCTTTAAAAATCATTATATTTTAAAATGACTTTCGAAAATTGTGCCTTAATTACTATCACTTATGTTTTCAAAAAAGCTTATGCTTTAAAAGTTATTCATATTCCAAATTAAATTTTCTAAAAACTTATCTTCTTAAAAAATTACCATATTGTCATTCAAAGTTGTTCTTTTGATTCTGATAAACCCTAAAGACACAGAGGAAAACTTCTTCATGATCTACAAGGACTCCTAGGATGTGTCTAATTTAGGGGGAGTCTAAATCAAAAAGAAATTATTTCTAACACGTATTTTCTTTGACAATTATTTTTTTTGGATTTATTAGATAATTCTCTTGCTCTGAACCAAACCCTAAGGACTCAGAGGAAGAGCACTTGTGGTTAACAAGCTTCCTAGGACTGGGTCAAGTTTAGGGGGAGGTCAAATTAAAAGAGTTATTAAAAATTTCAAAATAATATATTTTCGTGCACTATATTTTCAAAATCCTATTGAAAGTATAAATAATTTGTCTTTCAAAATACTATTATTCTATTTTTCAAAACTTTTGTGGCTTATAAAATTGTTTTGAAATACTTTTTGAAATAATATTTACTTGGGTTGGAGAATTTCCAGGACACTTAGGAAAATGTCCTAGTGGTTAACAAGGTTTCCTAGGATTGTGTCAGACTGGAAAGGAAACTAAGTCAAATAAAATATTACGTTTTAAAAATAATATTTTTCAAAGAACTTATATTCTTCTAAAAAACTTATGTGTTTCAAACTCATAATAGTTTCCAAAGTACTTATGTTTTTCAAGTTCATAATATTTTTCAAAAATACTTATATTGTTTCAAAAATGCATAATATCTCTTAAAAGTACTAATATTTTTCAAAAATAATGCATAATATTTTTCAAAAGTACTTGCAAAATATTCAAAATATTTGTCAAAATGGTTTCGAAAAGGCACCAATGTTCACAAAGTACAAATATTTTTAAGAGTGTAGATGTTTTTCAAAATACTAAATTTTTTTAAGTGTTCTTCAAAATGCACACTTTGTCAAGTGAAAATATTTTGAATTTTTTTTTCTATGCCAATAGTTTTCTAAGGCAAGAATTTTTCCAAAGTTCAAATATTGCCCTACAAACACAAAATACTTTTTTCACAAGACTTTTCAAAGTGGATTTTTTTGAGAAATTTAAAGTACTTAGTTTTTTTTTCTAGCTTCTTGCTATGCTTTCAAAAATTATACTAAGTACTTTCAAAAGGAAATCTTTTATTCATTGTTGGTGCAAGTGTTTTGGTCATTTTTTTAATGTATGACAAAGGGGGAGAGTGAAAGCTTAAGTTAGAAAATTTTTGTTTCTTCCCAATGGATCAATGAAAATCAAAAATTCTTTTTCAAAAAAGGGGAGAGTGAGCTTATCTTAGAAAAGAAATAGTAATGGTTTTCTCCCATGGATCAAAATGTACTTTCAAAACTTAGATTAGTTTTTTTTCAAGGTTTAGCCCTTTTTATCCAATCTAACTTAAGATATTGTCAAACATCAAAATGGGGGAGATTGTTGGTGCAAAATGTATTAGTGATATCCTCCTCTAATTGTTTCAATGTTTGATAATATACTTAAGTCAGTGATACATTGAACAAGGGAAGGGTTAGTCAAGAAAGGTGTAACAAAGTGAAGAAAAGTCCTAGTTAACCTAGGCACTAAGTCCTGGTTCTAAGAATTGGGCACTAAGACCTGGTGAGTGAAGCTGGGCACTAAGACATGGTGAGTGAAGCTGGGCACGAAGACCTGGTTCGAGGAATTGGGCACTAAGTCCTGGCCGAGGGTTGGGCACCGAAGACCTGGTTCGAGGAATTGGGCACGAAGTCCTGACTGAGAGTTGGGCATCGAAGTCCTGGACCTAGGGTTTGGGCACAAAGTCTTGGTCCGAGGGATTGAGCAACTTAGCTGAGCGATGACTAAGGATAACTGACGGGTCGAGGATCGGACGTTTTGAGATTCGAGAGTATCGAAGGCTAAGTAAAAGTCCACCCGAATGGACTGGGTGGCAACCGTCTCCTGAGAGGAGTAGGTGAAAGGCGCGTTTCCGGGGGTGGGAACTTGCGTCGGTTCGACCTAGGGTTTCGCAGAAATCCAAAGTCAGAACCATCTCGTTAAGGTTAAGATTGTGTGTATATTTGCTTTGTATTTATGTATTTTGCAGGCACCTAGAATGGAAGACAAAGCAGGCAAACACCACACAATGCGGCTGGAAGGCTGGCTGCTAGGCGCCCCCATTGAAGGAGGCGCCCTAAAGGAGCTAGGTGCCCCCATAAACTGGGGCGCCTCAGTGAAAGGAGGCAAACCAGGTCTTCATTCAGGCGCCCCCTATCTTACAGGCACCCTGGTTGAAAGCTGTATCTGCTGCTGCTAGTTCGAAGCAGAGATAAGCTTTGACCAAGCTCTTTGAGGTGCTTGGGAGGTCCAGGGCGCCCTGGTCAGAAGCCTTATCGGCTGCGGCAAGTTCGGCACAGAGATAAGCTTTGACCAAGCCCTTTGAGGCGCCCCTGTGATCACAGGCGCCCTAATGAAGGCTATAAAAGGGGCTTCGACCCCAAGGCTCAAAACAGAACTTCTGAAACCATTCTAAGCTTCCCAAGTGACGACAAAGCGGTAACGACGAAGCTCTGCGACCACGAGGCTCCAAAAGGAAGTGCGCGACACTTCGGAGGTCCATATTGGCCAAGTTTCAATCTGTTTTTTCGGTTTGAGTTTACATTCCATGTTTAAATTTATTTATCCTTTTGTTTGTAACTCTTGCACTGTAAGACAGGTTTCTCCGCCTCCGGAAAGTCCGGAAAGGAGACCATTAGTGGACGGGCATTCCCGTGCTTAGGCCTTGGATGTACTGACCTTGGGGGGTCGGGAACCAAGTAAAATCCCGTGTGTAATTTGTATCGTTCTTTATTTTTCTACTTTATTTTCCGCTATGCTACTAACTTTGATTAGAACAAATATCGAAAAGTTTACGCGAAGACTTTCGGGTCGATATTCACCCCCCCCTCTATCGATGGCACTGGTCCTACAAATTCGTCGATCGTCGACAAGCTAGATACTTCGAGAAAATGGAGTAGGTAAAATCTAAGTTGGTTCTGGCGATTCGGGTGGTATACCTCGTACCGCCGTTAGTATGAATGTTGTTATAGAATTCGGAGACTAAATCAATGTTGATATCCCGTTCGAGGAAAAGAATTGATTCAAGATCATAATATTCGATAATCTATCTTACTGATGGACAGTGGTCATACACAAATGACTTATCCACAGATCGACAGGGGAGGAGTTTAAATATACAGTTTTGGAAAGCTTATTCGAAGTATGCATTAGGGAATCTTGAGCTGGAAGAGAGTTGAGGTTGGGATGATGGTTGGGTAGGTCTAGATGAGGAAGGGGACTTGGACTTTGAGGTTCCCTCACCAACAGCCTTAGCTTTGGATGATTTTCTAAGATTGGAGATTTGGTCACGGCACACAGAAGATTGGGTTAGTGATGAAGGTCATGGCACAACCATACCAAAACGATTAGGATTTGAGGTTGGATTTGGGGTAAGGGCACGACACCATCATTAAACATAGTGATTAGTTCCAAAATCACACAAGTATTATAAAACAATTAGTAAAGAATGAGAATAGGTCTTACTTGGGTGCCATGGTCGTCGGTTGAGAAGAAAACCACAGAAAACTTGCGCAAGAGAGAACTCACAAAGAAGAACAGGAAGATGGAGAAGGAAGAAACTGATGTGTTTGGCGGCTAGGGTTGGGAGAGTTTAGGGAGAAAGGAGATTTAATAGAGTTGGTGGACCGATCACCAACCAAATTTAATGAAGGGGATCAGACGGTTGATCGTTCAGAGGGGTTTTTGGACCGATCAGGGAGCACCCTGATTGATCAGTAGCAGTCTGATCGGTCACCATGACCGATCAGAAGGCTCCTGATCGGTCACTAGACCAATCAGGAGGATCCCTGATCGGTCTGCTTGATCGATCAGGAAAATCCTGATCGGTCTCCTTGACCAATCAGGGAGAGTCCTGATCGGTCTAGGGACCGATCAGGTTCGATACAGAAGGTTTTCTGATACATGTTGTTCGATACAGGGAATTCTGATAGGTCTGTGGACCGATCAGATTTTAGAAAAATTCCTGAAACTCTGATACGGTTTCAGAAACTCTCGTTTCAAACACCCCTTTCAAACTCTAATATAAGCAGATTTAATTACTATAATCCTAAAGGGGTTCCCTTAACCAAAATGTATTTCTCCACATCATCAATCAAGAGAAGATCGTTTCCTTACGGATTAAAAATCTTAAAACAGGCATGTATCAAATTTGAATCAAGTTTGTATCAACAAACAATGCTCCAACCAATTTTACTTTGGAATGTCCAAGTATGTTCTTGGAACCAAATACACATGTATTATGCATTGGTTTTCCCCATACTTGGTCAAATTAATGATTATTATCTCTTCAACCTCATTATTCAAGGAATGCATGATACATTTTGAATAATTTGGTTGATCCTAGCATCTCACCCCATTTCTAGCAATACAAAAATATTTTGTTAAACCTTATAGTTTGTGTGAGATGCCCCCAAGTTGCCCAACAATTAGGAATGACCATGAAGGGTTTTTACCTTGATCCTATTGTGCACGGTACATTCCTAACTCCCTCCTTAAGAAACTAAATTCATTTTCAGGGAGTAGTTTAGTGAAAATGTCCGCTAGATTAGATTTTGACTCTACATGTGAGAGTACCATATCCCCTCTAGCAACATGATCTCTAATAAAGTGGTGACACACTTCAATGTGTTTGGACCTTGAATGGTGGACTAGATTTTTTGTAAGGTTTATGGTGCTTATGTTGTCACACAACACTTGCACACCCTTGTAGGATAATCCATAGTCCTCTAAAGTGTGTATCATCCACAACAATTGTGATACACTCTCTCCCATGGCAATATACTCTGCCTCGGTCATGGAGAGAGCAACACAGTGTTGCTTCCGACTTGACCAACTTACTAAAGATGATCCTAAAAATTGGCAACCCCCACTTGTGCTTTTCCGATCCAACATGCACCCAGCATAGTCAGAATCGGTATAGCCTATCAAATCAAAAGACTCTGTTCGAGGGTACCATAGACCAACTCCAATTGTGCCCTTAAGGTATCTCAAAATTCTCTTAACAGCAATTAAATGAGATTCCTTGGCACATACTTTGTACCTAGCGCACATACCCACAGCAAAAAGAATATCCGGGCGACTCACTGTGAGGTATAGCAAACTACCTATCATACTTCTATATTGAGTCAAATCAACTGGCTTCCCACTCTCATCATTATCTAATCGTGTGTTAGTCACCATGGGAGTGGTTACCTCCTTAGAGTCACTCATGTTAAATTTCTTGAGCATCTCTTGAGTGTATTTGGATTGATGCACATGGATTCTGTCTTTTGTTTGTTTGATTTTAAGTCCAAGGAAGAAGGTCAATTCTCCCACTAGATTCATCTCAAACTCACTCTCCATGTGCTCAATGAACTCATTCAAATAGCCCTTGTTGTTGGAGCCACAAATTATGTCATCGACATACACTTGGGCTACAAAAATATTTTCACCATCTTTACGTGCCTTGTTCATCTCAACCTCGTGCTTGGTATGAAGCCTCTATGTGCTTGGTATCTAGTGGGAGAACAACAACATGGGCTACAAAAATATTTTCACCATCTTTACGTGCCTTGTTCTCCCACTAGATTCATCTCAACCTCTCACGAACCCTTTTTCAATTAAAAATGTTGACAACCGCTCATACCAAGCACGAGGTACTTGTTTTAGGTCATAAAGAGCCTTCTTTAGCTTAAACACGTGGTTTGGAAATTCAGAATTTTCAAACCCCGGTGGTTGTTCAAACAAGGCACTCTTCTCTAATAAAACCATTTAAGAATGCCGATTTTACATCTATTTGATAGAGTTTGAAGCCTCTATGTGCTGCAAATGCTAGCATCAATCGAATGGATTCTAATCGTGCCACGGGAGCATAAGTCTCATCGTAATCAAGGCCTTCAACTTGATTATAGCCCTTGGCTACTAAGCGTGCCTTGTTTCTTACGATTTCTCCCTTATGGTTCAATTTGTTCTTGAAGACCCATTTAGTTCCAATAATTGTGGTCTTCTTAGGTCTAGGAACTAAATCTCAAACTTGGCTTCTCTCAAATTGACCTATCTCATCTTGCATAACAATAATCCAATCAGGATCATGCAATGCCTCGTCAACTATTCTAGGTTCAATTTCAGAGATCAAGACAACCTCATTAGCCTCATTCCTAAAGAATGATCTAGTTCTAACCCCATGATGGATATCTCCAACAATTTGGTCATGGGGATGACTAGAGGCTAACCTAGTTTGCCTTGGTGTCGGAGGTGCTTCTTGGATGGTTTCACCAGTCACAGGCTTAGACTCTGGGTCAAGCTGAGCTCCATGTCGTCTAGGCTCACCATCATCAGATTCATCTGCAACATTTCCAACACTTGGACTTTCATCCAATCCTAATTTCCTAAGTTCGAATTGAACTCCCTCTACATCTTCTGAATGATCAATCACTCTTGGGATCTCCTCAAATACAACGTCAGAAGATTCTTCAACTAACCTAGATTTCTTGTTGTAGACTCGGTAAGCTTTGCTGACAAGGGAATACCCGACCAGTATCCCTTCATCAGCTTTCGCTATGAACTTTCCAAGATGATCCTTGGTGTTTAGAATGAACACCTTACAGCCAAACACCCGGAGATGTTTAACTGTAGGTGGTCTTCCAAACCAAAGTTCATATGGAGTCTTTCCTAAAAACCTATAGATGAGGACTCGGTTTTGCACATAGCATGCTGTGTTTACAGCTTCAGCCCATAAGTAGCTCGATAAAGAGTACTCATTAAGCATGCTTCATGCAGCCTCTTGTAAGACTTGATTCTTCCTCTCTACAACACCATTTTGCTATGGTGTTCTAGGAGTAGAGAACTCATGTCTATATCCTTTTTCTTGACAAAACTCTAAAAATCTATGGTTTTGAAATTCACCTCCATGATCACTCCTAATGCTTTTGATTGTTGTAGATTTTTCATTTTCAATTCTTCTACAAATAGAAATAAAAATGTCTAAGGTTTGATCCTTATGTTTTAGAAAATAAGTCCAAGTATATCTAGTATATTCATCAACTATTACAAAGCAATATCTACTACCATTCAATGAAACTATAGTACTGCAATCAAATAAATCCATATGCAATAAATCTAAAGCAGTAGAAGTATTTACAGCATTTTTACCTTTGTGAGACGCTTTTGTTTGCTTACCCATTTGCCATGCATCACATAACTTTTCTTTCTCGTACTTGATGCTTGGTATGCCTCGAACAAGTCCCTTGTTGGCCAATTTTCGGATGTTCTTCATGTTCACATGAGCCAACCTCCGATGCCAAAGCCAAGACTCTTCTTCTTTCGACATGAAACACTTAATAGGGGCATTAGTAGCACTTTTAAAGAAAACTTGATAAATATTGTCTACTCTTGTGCCTACTAGTACCGTGTCATGTGTGTTATTATGTCTAACTAGACATTGACTTGGGTGAAATTCAATTGTGTATCCCGCATCACACAATTGACTGACACTTAGGAGATTGAAGGTCATCCCCTTGACTAGAAGGACATTCTTGATTGTAAGACATTCGTATATTTGAATGTCTCCTATTCTTACAACCTTAAGACTACCATTGTTACCAAATGATACATTACCTCTACTTTTTCTTTGTAGGGTAGTGAATAAAGATTTATCCCCGGTCATGTGTTTGGAGCACCCACTATCAACAAACCAAGTTGATAGATGCTCCCTCTTAATCAATGCCTACACAACACGAAAGATAGATGATTTAGGTACCCAAACCTTGGGACCTAATGCACCTACAATGCAAGATTTTGGCACCCATGCCTTGATCATTTTCTTTCTAAGTCCTTGAACCCTAGAAGCATTTGATGATCTAAAATGGGTTCTAAACATCAATGAGACAGAACTAGGTTCCTTAGGTCAGTAACCTATACCGGTCTTGTTGTAGACCGCTCTTTGAGCGTTAAGGATCATGTCCAAGGTCTTAGAGCTAGTTGAAAATTTCTCAAGAAGATTCTTGAGTTTCTCAACATCACTCTTCAAGACCTTGTTTTCATCCTCAAGTACCTCAACATGTAAATCATCAATATCATCATCCTTAGAGGTTTTCAATTGTTCTACCTCTAATTTTAAGGACTTCACCTTGTCCTTAGATTTCTTAAGCAAATTAGTTAAACATGCTATAGTTCTATAACATTTATCAAGTTCGGGAGAGATTACCTCTTCATCATTCGAAGATGATGAAGCCGCGGTTGAATGATCACTTGACTCGTCACTACTCTCCATGTCTTCTAAGGCCATAAGAGCCACGTGGTGAGTGCTCTTCTCCTCCTTCTCCTCCTCGGATGAGCTAGATGAAGACTCATCCCAGGTGGCCTTCAAGGCTTTCTGTTGGATCGAGAGAACCGATAGAGGGGGGGGGGTAAATATCGGAAAACGTTCGGATTTAATATGAGAGAAATTGCACAGCGGAAATTAAAACCAACACACGAACACAAGTGGTTTTACTTGGTTCGGAGCCTAGGTCGACTCCTACTCCAAGGCCCACGATCGTTGATCGTTTACTTTGGGCAATTCTATATGAGGCGCAAAAGCAGTTTACAAAGATTGATTACAGAATAAGTGCAGTAAATTAAAAATCAACTCTTCTTTACCGACGTCCGGAGTAGATGGTATTTTTGGAGCAGTTGGACGTCGTCGGCGCTTGTATCTCGAGTCAGGAGGTTTCTGGAGCAGAGCGCGGGAACGGAAGAGCGTGAATGCATTGAAAAACTTGGATGTTCTGAAGCCTTGGTTCGAGGGCCTTTTTATAGGCCCTGGGGGCGCTCGGAACGTCGGGGGCACCCCCCCCCCCCCCCCCCACGTGTCAGCCAATCCGCCTCGGTCTCGGTCAGCTCTGATCCCTCAAAAATCGGGATCAAGCTTTGACGGGGGCGCCCTGATCGCTGGGGGCACCCGGGTTGACCGGGTCAGCTCTCTTATCCACTGGCTTCGAGGGGAGCTGCTTCGGTACTTGGCGCTGGGGGCGCCCGCAGGATGCGGGGCGCCCGGAGCGATGGGGGCGCCCCGACAGTCAGTTGTCGAAGCAGAGTTTGCTCCTGCTGGTTGGTCTTCACCTTGGGGGCGCCCGGAACATTCGGGGCGCCCTGCTCAGCTTCTGCCTCACTCCTTTGAGGCTCTCTGAGCTACAGACACTCAGTCTTCCGGTCCTACATCCAGGGTTAGTCTAAAAAGCAGTAACATATTAATTTTTATACAGCCTTAGCTGTCTTGGTTCTGACTTTGGGTCTCCAAAATGGAGCCCTAGGTCGAACCGACGCCTACTGTTCCCTCGACGGGGAACGCGTCCTCACCGACTCCTCTCGGGAGAATGTACCTGATGCCAACCGCTCCTCTGGTTGGACTTTTACCTAGCGGTCCTTCGCCAGGTCTTAGAAACCAAGCTGTCCTTCGCCCGGTGCCTAGCTGTCCTTTGCTAGGGCTTCAATCCCAGGCTGTCCTTCGCCTGGCGCCTAGCAGTCCTTCGCTAGGGCTTTTTACCCTGGCATTCCTTCGCCAGTGCCTAGCAGTCCTTTGCTAGGGCTTTTTACCCTGGCTTTCCTCCGCCAGTGCCTAGCAGTCCTTCACTACGGCTTTTTACCCTGGCATTCCTTCGCTAGTGCCTAGCATTCCTTTGCTAGGGCTTTTTACCCTGCACACTAGAGTAACATTGTTAGATAACAAGTGAGACTTAACTTTTGAACCTTGTTGCCATTATCAAAACACAGGTTTGACTTGGGTGCTTTCTGCACCAACAATCTCCCCTTTTTGATTTATGGCAACCCTGGTTCAAAAAGTTAAGTTTAATCAATGCATGTAAAAACATTAAATTTTGTTCCCTCCCCCTGGAAGGACTCTCCCCCTAGATTTTTCAAAAATTCGTGGGGTTCTAAGTTTAAGGAAAAATTTTTTACTTGGAACTTTTCAACAGAAGGCTTTTGTATTTTCAAAAATGATTTTTGCACTTTTGAAAACTTAAGTTTAGGTACTTGGAAATCTTTTGACAACTTAATTTTTAAAGGTACATAGAAGAGTTTTTGGAAGCATGAGTTTAGAGTACTTAGAAAAATTTTAAAGTCTTAAGTTTTAAAGTACTCAAAAGTTTTTGAAAGCTTTAACTTAAGCACTTAGTAAATTTTTGACAAGCTCTAGTACTTAGTAAGTTTTTGAGAAGCTTAAGTACTTGGAAAATTTTGAAAGGCTTAAGTACTTAGAAAATTAAAAGCTTAAGTACTTAAATTTTTTTTTTTTGAAAAGCTTAAGTACTTAGAAAATTTTTGAAAAGCTTAAGTACTTAGTAAATTTTTGAAAAGCTTAAGTACTTAGAAAATTTTGAAAAGCTTAAGTACCTTTTTGAATAAGGGATAGATTTTGAAATTTTGAGAGACAAAAATAAAAAATTTTAAATTCTATCCTTTCTTATCTCTCCCCCTTTGCCATATATCAAAAACAGATAAATATAGCAGAAATTAAATTGCATAAAGGAAATAACTTTCATAAAGGAAAATATTTGCATGATTTTGCTGTACTGAACCAATTCATGATAAGACTTAAACCAAATTAGTTGATTTTCTCTTGTAGGGACCTGTCTAACCCATTTAGCTACTTACTAACTGTTATCAGCAGTAGTTTTTGCTAGGGTTAGTCAAGTTAAGTGCTTCTGTTTAAGTTAGATTTTCTAAACTTAACACTTAACTTGATTGCTGTGTAAGTTGTATTTAGTGCCCCAATTATTGCAGATGCACTGACTTAAAGCATCTTGAATTAAGGCAAAGACCTAAGCATCTCAACCCTTTCTAGGTTATCAATCAAAAGTACCCTAAGGTGCTTGTGAGATGCTGGCTTCTAAATCTATAGGTGCATGCAGTTCTAGGGTTAGGACCTAGGCTAAGTCCATTTGCGAAAGAGCCCTAGTTTTGAAAGGGGTGGTTTTAAAAATAACACTAAGTCGGAAAAGATTTGAAATAAAACTGATTTTGAAATTAAAGAAAAACAGTTTTTCAAAATTCTTTTAGAACCTGATTTTTAAATTAAGCAAAGCAAAAAATCAAAAGTAGAGTTAATCTATTCTACAGAGCACAATCCTAACTGCCTTCTTAGCGAGCTGAACTCAGACTCAGGTAAGGGTTTTGTGAATATATCAGCTAAGTTGGATTTTGAGTCTATATGCTTAAGTACTATCTCACTCCTGGCTACATGGTCTCTTACAAAGTGATGTTTAACTTCTATGTGTTTTGTTCTGGAATGTTGGATTGGGTTCTTAGTTAGATTAATTGAACTTATATTGTCAATAAATACTTGAGTTTGGGTGTAGTTGAGCTGGAAGTCCTTAAGAGTGTGCATCATCCATAAAAGTTGTGCTACACACTCTCCTAAGGCTACATACTCAGCTTCAGTTGTGGACAGAGCTACACAATGTTGTTTTCTGCTGCACCAACTTACTAGACTATTTCCTAATAGCTGGCAGCTTTCACTTGTGCTCTTTCTATCTAATTTATAACCATCATAGTCAGAATCCGAGTATCCTGACAGATTGAAGGTTGAGGTTCTAGGATACCAAATCCCTACATTTAGGGTGCCCTTTACATATCTTAGTATTCTTTTTACGGCTGCTAAGTGCGTTTCCTTAGCACAGGTTTGGTATCTAGCACACATCCCTACAGCAAAAAGAATGTCAGGTCTGCTGGCTGTAAGGTACAGTAGACTACCTATCATACTTCTATATAGTTTGAGGTCTACTGCCTTACCATCAGGGTCACTATCTATTTTTACATTAGTGGCCATGGGGGTACTTATGCTTATAGAGTTATCCATTTTAAATTTCTTTATTAACTCTTTAGCATATTTGAATTGATGGACGTAGTTTCCATCTCTAGTTTGTTTGATTTGTAGTCCTAGGAAAAAGGTAAGCTCACCAACTAAGCACATTTCAAATTCATTTTTCATTATCTTGACAAACTCTTTTAGGAAGTTTGTGTTGGTGGATCCAAAGATTATGTCATCTACGTAAATTTGGGCAATAAATATATCTTTTCCTAGGGTTTTAATAAATAAGGTTGAGTCAATTTGTCCTTGTTTAAATTCTTTAGAAGTTAAGTAAGTTGATAAACGTTCATACTAAGCCCTAGGTGCTTGTTTTAACCCATATAGTGCTTTAGTTAATTTGTAAACGTGGTCAGGTCTGTCTAAGTCCTCAAACCCAGGGGGTTGTCCTACATAAACTTCTTCTTTAATGAATCCATTTAGGAAAGCTGACTTTACATCCATTTGGTATAGCTTAAATCCTTATGGGATGCAAAGGCTACAACATTCTAATGGACTCATGTCTAGCTACTGGGGCTATGTTTCATCGTAATCTAATCCCTCTACTTGGCTGAATCCCTTAGCTACTAAGCGGCTTTATTTCTAACTATTTCTCCTTGATCATTTAGCTTATTCCTAAAGACCCACTTAGTGTCAATGATGGATTGCCTTCAGGTTTAGGCACTAGTTCCCAGACTTGGTTCCTCTCAAATTGGGCTAATTCTTCTTGCATAGCTATGATCCAATCAGGGTCAGGTAGGGCTTCCTCTATAGTTTTGGGTTCAATTTTTGATATCATAGCTATTTGACTAAGGTTTCTGTAGGAGGATCTAGTCCTGACTCCTAGAGTTGGATCACCCACAATTTGATCGGTTGGGTGACTAAGTCTGGGTTTCTTGGTTCTTCTAGAACTTGGTTCAGCCTCAGGTCCGGCTGGTCGTTTGGTTCACTATTTGATTCGACTCTTTTGGGCTGGTTGATTTGTTGGTTCGATAATTGGTTCAGTTGACTCATTAATTGGTTCAATAGTTAGTTCGTTTAAGGGTTCAATTAAAGATTCACTAGTTTGTTCATTATTTTCTTGATCAGAATTTGATGAAGTTAGGTCTGGATTATCAGATGTTGAGTTGATTTCTTCATCAAATATTAAGTTTGTTGTTTCTTCAATTTTCTTAGTTTGTTTGTTGTAAACTCTATAGGCTCTACTTGTGGTTGAGTATCCTAGGAAGATACCTGGGTTTGACTTGGACTGAAATTTTCCTAAATAGTCTTTGGTGTTTAGGATATGGACTTTGCATCCAAAGACCCTTAGGTAGTGTAGATTTGGGAGTCTATGGTAGTACAGTTCATAGGGTGTTGCAGAAATTGAAGAATGCAGTAATAACATGCAGAATTCACAGCAACTAGATGCAACTAACATAACCAGCTGAAGAAATCACACACTAAGACTTAGAAAAGATGCAGAAAACTCATATGCTCGCATAAACAATTCTGAAACTCAGCTGATATTTGCAGAATTTAATGTTGGCACGCACTTGGAAATTGATACACAGAAATTTAATTGTGGCAACTAAAATTAAGTGCTAAGTTAACTAAACAAGCTATCGATCTAACACAAGTGCAGCAATTAAAAGTTAACAAGTGCAGAAATAATTAAGAGAACAACCAACTCAGCTGTGAATTCAAAAACTGCAAGAAAATTCAGAGATTGGAATGGCACGCAAGAAATGAGATTTGGCACGCAAGAATTGTAACTACAAACTAACTGAATTTGAATCTAATTGTCATCTAAACAAGTTCCTAACTTACTGACATTGAAGATTAGCATCCTAATTAACCTAAACAATGAAGAAACTTGAAACTAAGTTGCTGATATGAAAAACAGAAACAGAACATATGCAGAAATGAAATTTAAGCTACAAACTCAATGAAACTAAATTATCTAAGCTACTCCTCAACCATTCTTCAACTCAAGAGCTCCTTGGTCGTCAATCAAGGGAGAACCTCGGACCCGCAAGCTCCGCAAATCAGCAAAAATCGCTTCTGCTACCGAATCTGATCAGCTCACTGCCCAAACTGAAATCAGCTTCCAATTCCATCAAACTCGCTGTGGTGGCTCGCGATTGGGATTAGGGAGTGTCCGAAACCTTCCAGGGAACCCCTCTGGTCAGCTCGGATGCAGTGGAAGTGGAGCACAGCTGAGTTCGTTGAATCGGATAGCAATTCTGCTGAGACCTCGCGCAGCTTGCTATTGAACAGAAAATCAATCGGAAACCTCACTAAGAGCTCTCTTCACTGACCTAACTCTTGCGTTGATGATGGAATTGAGGGATCGCGCCTCCTTGATGAAGAAATCTAGCTAAGAAATGAGAAGAAACTGAAGAAGAAGATGAACAGCGGCGGAGACGCGACAAGGGAAGCTGCGGGCGATTTTTGATTAAATAGCCATCAATGGACGGTCCAGATTGATCGGATGAAATCCAACGGTAGATCTTGCTCTGATTGGAGCCAAACTTTTATGATGATGATCTGGGGTCAGGATCTCCCTTGTGGTAGCTCGGATCCTCCAGATTTGCAACGGATGGTCCAGATCAACTCTATCTGTGAATGGACGCTCTAGAGCCCTCCTTGCTTTATCCAACGGTTGATTTAGCTCTGATTGGGATGAAACCTTCAGATCTTGATCATAGAGCTTGATCAACCCTAACCCTAGCTCGGATTGCTTTAGATCGTCCCGGATGGCTCAGATCTAGCCGCTCTTGAATCGGAAGGCCCGGATTAATTTTAAGCTTGATAATTCGATCCGGTTCACATCCGACTCAAGTTTGACCCAGTATACCCTAGGTCCAGGATCCTTTCATGCCTACAAAAATATATCAGAAAATTAGTGGCCAAATAATCCAAAAATTGTGTAATTTTGCAATTAAGTCCAAAATAAGATAAAGTTCCAAAACCTAGGGTAAAATAATAATTAAGCAATAAAAACATAGGTCAAACATGGATTTAAGCAATTAAAATAATCAATAAAATGGTGCTTATCAACTCCCCCACACTTAACCTTGAGCGTCTCGCGAAACAACTAAATATGTATCCCTTAGGTTTTCTAAAGCATAATTAGAAACAAATGAAAAGAAATTACCTAAGGTTGTCAATTCTCATAAATCTAAGCTCTATGGATTAGTATCTTGTCCTTAAATCAACAACTTGGCCTTTTCATCTATCATGAGTCATTGAAATGAATTTAAATCACTAGCCTTTCAAGGGAAGTTTTGGTGGCTCTCTCTTTAAGTTCTAAGTTGATGATGGAAGTGGAGCTCACTCAAACACACATGCTTCATGCACTACCATAGGCTTGCTTATTATCTACTCTCTACCATTTATCATGATAGGATCAACATCTATAAAAACCAAAGAAAGACATAGAAAATGGTAAGGAGTGAATTAAAAGCTAAGGAAATGGAAGAATTAGTAAAGTGTGAAGACTTGAGTGCTTGGGAATATTTCCAATGAACTTTGCTCTCTTATCAGTCCCATAGTGAATTCAAAAGTGTTCTGGAGTAAACTCTTGCCTTGCACTTCGAAAATTCAATAAAAATCCCTCACTAGACCCTTTGTGCCAATTGTCTATCTCGCGTGCCATTTGATTTCTTTCTCTTCTCTTTACTGATTTTCTTTTCTTTTCTTTTCTTTTATCCTCGAGCAAGGTCAGACTTGTAGTTGATCACAGCTTTCAATTTGGATGAGAGAAACTTAAATAATTCCATGGTGCCGAAATTTCAAATGTGTGCCAACTTGCTTCTTCTTTTCTCATTCTTCATTCTCTTCTTTCTTCTGTTTTTAAGTCTAGCATCCATGATATAATTCCAAATCTTGCAAAATTTTTGATTTCTCCAACAATTAACATCAGCTAGCATCAAATGATAGTGGAAACCTTAAGTGTTCCATTCAAAAATTCAAATCAGCACATTGAATTCAGCCCTTGCCTTCTTCTTTCTATTCTGATCAGCAGCTTCTAGCATGTTGTTTCTTCTTAGATCCGAAATTGAATGTGCACCTTCAACTTCAGATACATTTCACACTTAATATCTTAATTCATAGCTTCAAAAACTCAAATTTCAGCTTCAACTTGACACAAACTGCAAAAACTGTTTTAGCTGCATTTTCAGCTGTGTTCAGCTTCTGATTTGTCATGAATAGATCATCCACGCAGCAGCATTTTCTCTTTTCTGATCAGCATTGGATGCAATCAATGCTGAGTTCATTAATTCATACCCGAGGAACCCAAGTTCAGCCCTTGCAATGCAGTCCAATTTTTTAGTTTCAGCTTTTTGATCAGCCTTTATTCAGACATTTCGATTTTGTACAGCTGAGATTGTAGCTTCTAACATGTTGTTTCTGATCTTGATTAGCTTCTAGAATTCCTGATCCAACCTTTGCTGATCAAATCTAGCTTCACATAAATATTTTTCATTGGCACAGACTTTCTTCTCTCTTTTTTTATTTTCGTGCCAATTCTTTTCTTTCTTTTCTTTCTTTCTTTTTTTATATTTCAGTTCACGGCATCATCTTCAGAATCAAGAATCTGATTTCTCCCCAGCAGCTACACAATTCATCCTAGCATCAAGTAGTAGTGGAGAATTCAATTGCTTCACTTGAAACCATGGCACTACAAAAATTTCTCTGTTTTGATCTATCAATCCTAGCAGCCACTTCCTTCCAATTCTGATCAGTAAGGGATGCACTCATCACTCTTTGATACATTCATATCTTTGATGCCTTGATTTACAGCCATGAAAAATCAAATTCAGCCTCCAAGTTGACACAATTTCTGCACAAACTGCTTATAGGGAAAACCACCTTCTGAATTTTCTTTTCCAACTGCATTTCCCACTCTGATTTCTCCCATTCAGATTCTCCAACAATCCTTCAAGAGATTCAACAGTTTGCAGCTTACTCATTTCAACAGCTATACTTTCAATTCAGCTCAGATTTTTGGCCTCTTTTTAGCTTTTGTACAGCCTTTAAACTTCTTTTCAGCTTCGGTACAGCTGCAATTCAGCTTCTCCCAACACATTTCTCATCTCTTTCTCCTTTACATGACTGCATTTGCGTGCCAAGAGAAATAACAAAGACTTTTATTGCAAGGTTGCGTGCCATTTTCAGACTTTGGCACAGAATTTCCTTCATTTAAATGGTTGCGTGCCACTTAGACTTTGGCACACCCTTCTTCTTCATCCACCGAATTCAACTTGGCACAAATAATTGCTTGGGTCTTCAAATTATAATCAAGAATCTATATGCCTCAATTGTTTCCATCCTTTTGCTCATTTTTGACACCAAACATCACTCAAACTCATCTTTGGCACATGGAATTGCAAAATTTTTTTTTTTTCGAAATGAAGTGCATCCTTGATAAAAATTGTTTCCAAATCACTAATCACTCCCCCACACTTAAATCTTTGACCGTCTCGGGCAAAATAGTATCAAGAAAACATCCCAAGCAAACAAATCCATAGAAAAATTGGGGTTAAGATTAGGAATAAGGAAAGACAAATAGAATAGACATGATTTTTGCCAAATTGATATGGAAAGGTGAACAAGGCAATTAGTCTCTATAGATGTGATTCAATCATTGAAATATGATTTTGAAAGAACCTAAGCAAGTTCTAGAGTTCAATAACATGTGTGTATCACAAAATAAGGCTAATCTCACTAGGTAAAAATAATCCATCTCAAATCCTCAATTAAGAATCTAAAGCAAAATCGTACTCAAGCATCCAAGAATACATTCATTAGCTCAAACCCTAAGTTTTAACAACCAAATTTAATTTATTTTCAAAAGACTCTAAAATGCTATGGAGATAACCTAAAGGGATACATTTATTCCTAATCATGCAAGAAAAGTGCAAAAAGAAATAACAATGTATTTACAAGGACTCCTATGCATTCTACTCTACTCATGCATTTATTAGCAAGAAAATTCTACTTCTAGAAAGCATGAAAATAAAAAATGCAATAAAAGAAAATACAAGCAAGAAAAATCTCCCCTTTATTTCTGGTGGACGGAGTCTATCCAGAAGGAGCCTCCAACGTGGTAGTGGAGGAGTCTGGGTGGCTGAGAGAATTCGGACTCCCCCACACTTGAACTTTACAAAAATTTGCTCCGGTGGTCGTAGGCGATTCAGGTTCAAAAGCCATTCAAGGGGTGGAGTGCTTGTAATTAAAGTAAGATCATCTCCTCCTTGATGCCCTTTAGAAGTCCTTCCAGGAGGTTGAAGTCTGTTCAGTTGGAGTACCCACTCCTGAAGTCTTCTAGACCCTGCAAAACAATGTAATACCTTTCTCAAGCGTGCAGGGTCAAAAGAAATAAATAATGTCAGTTCTGCATGAATGAATCCAAATCTGCATCATGTCCAATTAAATCAATGCTTGGTGTCTCAATAAATTTTTCACAGTTATTTCCTATAAAATTTGCATCCTGAAATTCATCACAAATAATAAAATCAATTTTTGGCACTTCAATAAAAATTCCGCAATTATTTTTTAACACAGATGGATCAAGCAAAGTATCACAGCCTATGAAATCAATTTTAGGTGCCTCAATGAATTTTTCACAATTATTTTCAGCAAAAGATATATCAAGAGACTCATCACAATAATCAACATCAAGTCTAGGCACCCCTAAAAAATTTTCACTCTCAGCATTTTCATGATATACATCACAACATGCTTCATTTTCAGCAAATTCTACACTACGTACCTCTAGGGATTTTTCACAATCAAATTCTACAAGAGATGTATCCCTAAGTATATCACAAGCAACAAAATCAGTTTGAGGTACCTCCATGCAATTTTTAGAAAAATTTGGGGGAGTATTTACCTGATCATGCTGAAAAATACCTGGAGATTCTACAAAAGTGGATGTAACTGTGCCTCCTCCTGGTCAAGTTCATGCTCCTCTTCAGGTTCAGGTGCTGGTGGACACTCAAATAAAACAGGTGATCCTTGGGTTCTTGCTTCCACCAAGCAAGTCCCTACACTTTCTGGTAATTGTGGTGGTCCCTGGGGCTTAGTGCAATCCCCTACACCTATGGAATAATCTTCAATGCATGTTTCCTCAACCATTCCTGTATCAACCAAATTAGAAAAATTAGGATCATTAACAACTAAATCATCACAAGATAAAAGTATAGAATGATCCTGTAAAGTTTCAGAATTGAATGCAAAACTATCACAAGCCCTGCTATCAATCTCCTCCCATGTCTCTAAATCAGTAGGAATGGGTGATTCTTGGGGCTCAGTGCAATCCCCTACACTCTCAATCCTATCCTCTGAATTTCCTGATGCATCAATCAATATAGGTGATTCTTGGGGCTCTGTGCAATCCCCTACACCTATGGAATCATCTGATTGTTCTAATCTTTGAGCTTGTATTTGATTCCATTGATCAACTAATTGTGCAAGGCGTTGTTCGATGCCTTGCCGTTGTTGTTGTAAAATTTGCTGTTGTTGTAGGACTTGTTGGAAATTTTGCTGCTGTAATTGTTGAACTTGTTGCAACATCTCCATCATCCTTTGTTGTTGAGCCTCATCCCAATCAGGATCCTCAAAGCCTCCTTGATTAAACTGCTGAAATGGGAGGGGCTGAAAATTCTGAGTGTCTTGCTGAAAATTCTGTCCTTGAAACTGGAAATCTTGCTGAAAATGTTGAAATTGTGGTTGAAAGGATGGTGAACTTGCTGAGAATGGTAGCCCTGGAAATCTTGAATCTGAGGTTGAAATTGTGGTGGTGAACACTGAAATTGAGTGGGCTGGAAATTTGGTTGATTTTGCTGAAAATTTGGATCGCATGGCTGTGAATATTGAAAAGGTTGTTGAAAATTCTGTATAGGTTGAAATTCTTGCTGCCATGGCTGAGGTTGAAGCTGAAATTGATTATTTTGGGGCTGAAAACTTTCAAAAGCTGCTGGAAATTTTGTGATTGCTGAAATTGTTGTAATGGTGGCTGAAATTGGGCTGAAATTGTTGAAATGGTTGCTCAAACTGGGGCTGAAAACTCTGGAATGGCGGCTGCCCGTTCTGAAAATTCTGATTTGGTTGAAAATCTTGTTGAAATTGTTGACATTGTGGCTGAAAAAATTGATTTGGTTGCTGATTGAAAGGTTGGTTCTGCTGAAAATTGTGACACGGCTGCTGATAAGTAGATGAAACATATTTGACCTGCCCCTGTCACAAAACAAACAAGAAAAATGGCAGTACCCGTATACCAAAGAATAAGCAACAAAAATAGAACCCAATGATATGTCCAAAAGCATACAAGCAAAAATCAAACAAATCAACTAGTTGCTTCCCCGGCAACGGCGCCAAAAATTTG
>JAGFNQ010003487.1:345007-433691 GCA_024364735.1 Boesenbergia rotunda
ACGAGCCCAAATATACTAATTAAAGTTGTCACGAAAGTGTGGGCTCATCAGATTTAAATGTGAATGAATAACTGGAAACCCTTTTTACAATCAAAATCTGAAAATGTAATATAGGGGCCACAGGTCGTATTTTTCTCGGGGACTAGTTGATATAATTTGATTCGCGCTTGTATTTAGGTGTCGTTTGTGAATTTCGGGTTTCAAATAAATAATTGGGTTTTGGTTTCAATTAGAAATGGAAACATAATGGAAAACAATCTGGTAAACAATCTGAATATTAAGTGCAAGCCAAATACGGAGTAAATGAATCCAACCAATGTTAAGCAATCTAAACAAATCACTAAGTCACTGCCGAAACCTAACTGGACTCTAAATGCAAGCAACAATTTGATACCACAATGAGAAAAACTGATGTGCCAAAAGTTGACATTAAATACATGAATTTGTAGCTGATCAATTCAGCTTGGGCAGCTAGGCTTCCAATGGAGTTATTTACTGGCAGAAATGGAAAATAATCACTGCAGGAATAGCTGATGCAGAATTACTGCAGAATTTCAGCAACACTCCAATGCAGAATTAAAATGCAAGAAGGCAAAACCTAAAGTAGAAAATTTCAGAATTGATTCCTGTGCTGGAAGAAACCAAGCAGCTAAATCCGAATGTACAAGCTAGCTTGAAGATTGATACTGAAAACTACAGAAATCAGGGCTGATCAATTCAGATATAGAATGCCTAGATGCAGTGAATTAAATTCAGAATCCAACCAAGCTCTTTGAGGTCAAATGCTCCAATCTAATGTTCAGCTAAAATTCAGAATTACTAATGTTGATTTGCTGCAAACTCCTGGAATAAAACCAACTATACAGAGCTCGACTGCAGAAAAGCAAAGATAGCACTACCTTTTGCAGAAACAAACCAGTTTTGCAGGAATAAACATTGAATGCATCAATTTAGACCAATTGCAGAAATTGAAGAATGCAGTAATAACATGCAGAATTCACAGCAACTAGATGCAACTAGATGCAACTAACATAACCAGCTGAAGAAATCACACACTAAGACTTAGAAAAGATGCAGAAAACTCATATGCTCGCATAAACAATTCTGAAACTCAGCTGATATTTGCAGAATTTAATGTTGGCACGCACTTGGAAATTGATACACAGAAATTTAATTGTGGCAACTAAAATTAAGTGCTAAGTTAACTAAACAAGCTATCGATCTAACACAAGTGCAACAATTAAAAGTTAACAAGTGCAGAAATAATTCAGAGAACAACCAACTCAGCTGCGAATTCAGAAACTGCAAGAAAATTCAGAGATTGGAATGGCACGCAAGAAATGAGATTTGGCACGCAAGAATTGTAACTACAAACTAACTGAATTTGAATCTAATTGTCATCTAAACAAGTTCCTAACTTACTGACATTGAAGATTAGCATCCTAATTAACCTAAACAATGAAGAAACTTGAAACTAAGTTGCTGATATGAAAAATAGAAACAGAACATGTGCAGAAATGAAATTTAAGCTACAAACTCAATGAAACTAAATTATCTAAGCTACTCCTCAACCATTCTTCAACTCAAGAGCTCCTTGGTCGTCAATCAAGGGAGAACCTCGGACCCGCAAGCTCCGCAAATCAACGAAAATCGCTTCTGCTACCAAATCTGATCAGCTCACTGCCCAAACTGAAATCAGCTTCCAATTCCATCAAACTCGCTGTGGTGGCTCGCGATTGGGATTAGGGAGTGTCCGAAACCTTCCAGGGAACCCCTCTGGTCAGCTCGGATGCAGTGGAAGTGGAGCACAGCTGAGTTTGTTGAATCGGATAGCAATTCTGCCGAGACCTCGCGCAGCTTACTATTGAACAGAAAATCAATCGGAAACCTCACTAAGAGCTCTCTTCACTGACCTAACTCTTGCGTTGATGATGAAATTGAGGGATCGCGCCTCCTTGATGAAGAAATCTAGCTAAGAAACGAGAAGAAACTGAAGAAGAAGATGAACAGCGGCGGAGACGCGACAAGGGAAGTTGCGGGCGATTTTTGATTAAATAGCCATCAATGGACGATCCAGATTGATCGGATGAAATCCAACGGTAGATCTTGCTCTAATTGGAGCCAAACTTTTATGATGATGATCTGGGGTCAGGATCTGCCTCGTGGTAGCTCGGATCCTCCAGATTTGCAACGGATGGTCCAGATCAACTCTATCTGTGAATGGACGCTCTAGAGCCCTCCTTGCTTTATCCAACGATTGATTTAGCTCTGATTGGGATGAAACCTTCAGATCTTGATCATAGAGCTTGATCAACCCTAACCCTAGCTCGGATTGCTTTAGATCGTCCCGGATGGCTCAGATCTAGCCGCTCTTGAATCGGAAGGCCCGGATTAATTTTAAGCTTGATAATTCGATCCGGTTCACATCCGACTCAAGTTTGACCCAGTATACCCTAGGTCCAGGATCCTTTCATGCCTACAAAAATATATCAGAAAATTAGTGGCCAAATAATCCAAAAATTATGTAATTTTGCAATTAAGTCCAAAATAAGATAAAGTTCCAAAACCTAGGGTAAAATAATAATTAAGCAATAAAAACATAGGTCAAACATGGATTTAAGCAATTAAAATAATCAATAAAATGGTGCTTATCAGACAACCTGATTTAAGTTTAGGTATTAGAAGTCAAATGATGTTAAATTTCATTATCACAAGGTAATCAGAGTCCTCCCCCTATAATAATTAATTTCGTTAACAAACCCTAAACTTAACTAACCTTTCTCTCCCCCTTTGTCAAACACTGAAAAGGGTGTAGACTGGTTATTATGTTTTAAAAATCTCCCCCTTAACCAAGAGTCTCTCCCCAAAACAAAGAGAAACAAGAAGTAATAAGTGAGAGGCATATGAAAAGCATATGAAATAAATATAGCAAGACAAAACACTCATATGCATCATATGACAATGGAGGAAACATAAACTATAATGACTGAAATAAACACCAAAACAAACACATCAGAATGTCATCAGTCGTACACAGTCGTGAAACAGTAGTCATAAGTTAAAATACAGCAAAAGATATCAATCCTGATCAGCAGGACCATGGGGGACATCAGACTGCATCGGATCAAATGCAGTATCATCAGCAGGCAGAAAGCTCCCTAGTGCAGTGCTGCTGGAAGGCTGAAAGCCAGGAAATGTCTGAGGTGGTGGATGACCAGCCATCCATGCGCGCATCTCTGCAAACATCTCCCACTGCTCGACATGCATCATAGAAATCTCAGACCGGGTCTCCTGTTGCTTGAGCTCCCACATATGAAATTTATGGTCCATCGTCTGCTCGAGTTCGGCAATCTGCCATTTGAGATCCGGCTCTGCCTCCTCGTCGTCCTCCGCTGCAGTGGGCGCACCATGATATCCAGCTGGATCTGCGGCTACCAGAACATGTGGCACTCGCGGAAGCTCCCCAAGACCCCTCCCATCCTTCCACCTAATCCCCCGAGCATCGGCAATGATGCCAAACTTGGAAAATGGGTGTTTTCCATGTCTGCAGTCTTGCCGAACCATCGGCACAGTCCTACCCTTGGACACATCAATACCGACTGACTGGAGCCAGTCAGTAATAATATGACCAAAAGACATATAAACTGTACGATGCCCGGGATCACTATAGTAGATATTAGAATCGTAAATGCTCACCATGATGTCAAAGTCAAGGTGGCGATGCATCCCATAAAGCATCAAGCAATGGTAAGGACAGATCTCGGCTAAGGGTTTTGAAGTGATCGGCAGAAGGCAGTTAGTGATAATCTTGAAGAGGATATAATCAACTAGGGAGAGTCTAAGAGCAGCAAAAGTGGGGAACTCAGTGGCTAGCTCATCAAGGTCATCCGGCCTGGGGTGTCCGAAAAAATACTCGTAAATGGAATCGGAAGTGACTCCCTCGAACGGAGTGGGTAAACGGTCTGGAATACAAGGGAAGAGGGGATAATGGTTTGTCAATCGACGACAAGCCAGATACTCCAAGAAAATGGAGGGAGTGAAATCTAAATTGGTTCTAGCCACTCGGGTGGTATACTCCCAAACCACCATCACTGAGAAGATTATTGTAAAATTCAGAGACTAGGTCAACGTTGATATTCAGTTCAAGACAAAGAATTGGTTCAAGAACATAATACTCGATTATCTATCTTACTGATGGACAGTAGTCATATACAAACGATTTGTCCATAGATCGACAGGGGAGGAGTTTATACGTAGTATATTGAAACTTTTGTTCAAAGTATGCATTAGGGAATCTTGAACTGGAAGATGGTTGAGGTCGGGAGGATGGTTGAGAAGGCTTAGATGAGGAAGGGGACTTGGACTTTGAGGTTCCCTCAGCAGGAGCCTTACACTTGGAAGATTTTCTAAGATTGAGAATAGGTCACGGCACAAAAGATTGGGTTAGTGAAGGTCACGACACAACCAAAATGGTTAGTATTTGAAGTTGGATTTGGGGTTAAGGGCACAACACAAGTATTAAACATAGTGGTTAGTTCCAAAATCACACAAGTATAAAACAAATAGGAAAGAAAACCACACAAGAACGAGAATAGATCTTACATGGGTGCCATGACTATCGGTTGGTTGAGAAGAACACCACAGAGAGGTTGCACAATAGAGAATTGGTTGAGAAGAATAGGTCACGAGAGAAAGAACTCACAGAGAGCTCGCGCAAAGAGTACTCGCAAAGAAGAGAGCTCACGCAAGAGAGAAATCTCACAGGAAGAAGATGGTGTTTAGCGGCTAGGTTTGGAAGATTTTAGGGAGAAAGGTGAGTTAATAGAGTTGGTAGACCGATCACCAACCGGATTCAATGTTGCTGATCAGATCGATCGTCTGATCCAAAGGTACCCAGACCAATCATGATACCTCTTGATCGGTCAGATTGTGTCCTGATCGGTCTCATGAGCAATCAGGAGACGTCCTGATCGGTCTGTGTGACCGATCAGGGAGACCGATCAGGGAACTAAACAGAAAGTTTTCTGATAGCTTTCTGATCAGTCTGTGGACAGATCAGGCCAACTCCTGATCTGTCACCATGACCGATCAGAGTGATTTCTGATCGATCTGAGGATCGATCAGATTTTAGATAATATTCTGAAACTCTGATACTTTTCAGAAACTTTAGTTTCAAACATCCCTTTCAAACTCTGATACGATCAGATTTAATTTCTTTGATCCTAGAGGTGTTCCCTTAACTAGAGTTTATTCCTCATCATGAATCAAGAATCCTTATGGATTTAAAAATTACGAAATAGGTTTGTATCAAATTCAATGCTCCAACCAATTGAAATCAAGTTTGTATCAAAAATAAATCTCCAACCAAGTTTCCTTGATTGGAATGTCCAAGTATGTTCTTGGAACCAAATGCACATGTATTATGCATTGATTTTCCCCATACTTGGTCAAATTAATGATCTTTATCTCTTCAACCTCATTACTCAAGGGATGCATGATACATTTTGAGTAATTTGATTGATCCTAATATCTCACCCCATTTCTAACAATACAAAAATATTTTGTTAAACCTTATAGTTTGTGTGAGATGTCCCCAAGTTGCCCAACAATTAGAAATGACCATGAAGGGTTTTTTACTATCCTATTGTGCACGACACATTCCCAACTCCCTCCTCAAGAAACTAAATTCATTTTCGGGGAGTGGTTTAGTGAAAATGTCTGCTAGATTCGATTTTGACTCTACATGTGAGAGTACAATATCTCCTCTAGCAACATGATCTCTAATGAAGTGGTGATGCACTTCAATGTGTTGGGTCCTTGAATGGTGGACTGGAGTCTTTATAAGGTTTATGGTGCTTATGTTGTCACACAACACTTGCACACCCTTATAAGACAATCCATAGTTCTCCTCTAAAGTATGTATCATCCACAACAATTGTGATACACTCTCACCCATGGCGATATACTCCGCCTCGGTCATGGAGAGAGCAACACAATGTTTCTTTCGACTTGACCAACTTACTAAGGATGATCCTAAAAATCGGCAGCCCCCACTTGTGCTTTTCCAATCCAACTTGCACCCAGCATAGTCGGCATCAGTATAGCCTATCAAATCAAAAGACTCTGTACGGGGGTACCAAAGACCGACTCCAATTGTGTCCTTAAGGTATCTCAAACTTCTCTTAACAACAATTAAATGAGATTTCTTGGCACAAACTTGGTACCTAGCGCACATACCGACAGCAAAAAGAATATCCGGGCGACTCGCTGTGAGGTATAGAAAACTATCTATCATACTTCTATATTGAGGCAAATCGACTAGCTTCCCACTCTCATCATTATCTAATCATGTGTTAGTCGCCATGGGAGTGGTTACCTCATTAGAGTCACTCATGTTAAATCTCTTGAGCATCTCTTGAGTGTATTTGGATTGATGCACATGGATTCCGTCTCGAGTTTGTTTGATCTCAAGTCTAAGGAAGAAAGTCAATTCTCCCACTAAACTCATCTCAAACTCGCTCTCCATGTGCCCAATGAACTCATTCAAATATCCCTTGTTGCTGGAGCCACAAATTATGTCATTGACATATACTTGGGCTACAAAGATATTGTCACCATCTCTACGTAGAAATAGTGTAGGGTCTATTTGACCTCTCACGAAGCCTTTTTCAATTAAGAATGTTGACAACCGCTCATACCAAGCACGAGGTGCTTATTTTAGGCCATAAAGAGCTTTTTTTAGCTTAAACATGTGGTTTGGAAATTCAGAATTTTCAAACCCCGGTGGTTGTTCAACATAGACCTCTTCTCTAATGAAACCATTTAGAAAGGTCGATTTAACATCCATTTGATAGAGTTTGAAACCTCTATGTGCTGCAAATGCAAGCATCAACCGAAAGGACTCCAATCGTGCCACGGGAGCATAGGTCTCATCGTAATCAAGGCCTTCAACTTGACTATAGCCCTTGGCTACTAAGCGTGCCTTGTTTCTTACGATTTCTCCCTTATGGTTTAATTTATTCTTAAAGACCCATTTAGTTCCAATAATTGTGGTCTTCTTAGATCTAGGAACCAAATCCCAAACTTGGCTTCTCTCAAATTGACCTAACTCATCTTGCATAGCAATAATCCAATCGGGATCATGCAATGCCTCGTCAATTACTCTAGGTTCAATTTCGGAGATCAAGGCGACCTCATTAGCCTCATTCCTAAAGAATGATCTAGTTCTAACCCCATGATGGATATCTCCAATAATTTGGTCTTGGGGATGACTAGAGGCTAACCTAGTTTGCCTTAGTGTTGGAGGGGCTTCCTGAATGGTTTCACTAAACACAGGCTCAGACTCAGGGTCAGGCTGAGCTCCATGTCATCTAGGCTTACCATCATCAGATTCATCCGCTACATCTCTAATACTTAGGTTTTCATCCAATCCTAGTCTCCTATGTTCGAATTGGACTCCTTCGACATCTTCTGAATGATCAATCGCTTTCGGAATCTCCTCAAATATGACATCAGAGATTCTTCGACTAACCTAGACTTCTTGTTGTAGACTCGGTAAGCTTTGCTTGCAAGGGAACACCCGACCAGTATCCCTTCATCAGCTTTTGCTGTGAACTTTCCAAGATGATCCTTGGTGTTTAGAATGAACACCTTACACCCAAACACCCGGAGATGTTAACTGTAGGTGGTCTTCCAAAGCAAAGTTCATGTGGAGTCTTTCCTAAAAAACTATGAATAAGGACTCGATTTTCAACATAGCAAGCTATGTTTACAGCTTCAACCCATAAGTAGCTCGGTAAAGAGTACTCATTAAGCATGCTTCGTGCAGCCTCTTGTAAGACTCGGTTCTTCCTCTGTACAACACCATTTTGCTGTGGTATTCTAGGAGTAGAGAACTCATGTCTATATCCTTTTTCTTGACAAAACTCTAAAAACCTATGATTTTAAAATTCTCCTCCATGATCACTCCTAATGGTTTTAATTGTTGTAGATTTTTCATTTTCAATTCTTCTACAAAATGAAATAAAAATGTCTAAGGTTTGATCCTTATGTTTTAGAAAATAAGTCCATGTATATCTAGAATAGTCATCAATGATTACAAAGCAATATCTACTACCATTCAATGAAACTATAGTACTGCAATCAAATAAATCCATATGTAATAAATCTAAAGCGATAGAGGTACTTACAATGCTTTTACCTTTATGAGATGATTTTGTTTTCTTATCCATTTGACATGCATCACATAACTTTTCCTTTTCGTACTTGATGCTTGGTAAGCCTCGTACAAGTCCTTTGTTGGCCAACTTCCGGATGTTCTTCATGTTTACGTGAGCCAACCTCCGGTGCCAAAGCCAAGACTCTTCTTCTTTCGACATGAAACACTTAATAGAAGCATTAGTAGCACTTTTAAAAGAAACTTGATAAATATTATCTACTCTTGTGCCTACTAGTACCGTGTCCTGTGTGTCATTATGTCTAACTAGACATTGACTTGGGTGAAATTCAATTGTGTATCCCGCATCACACAATTGGCTGACACTTAGGAGATTGAAAGTCATCCCCTTGACTAGAAGGACATTCTTAATTCTAAGACATTCAGATATTTGAATGTATCCTAGTCCTACAACCTTAAGACTACCATTGTTACCAAATGATACATTACCTCTACTTTTGCTTTGTAGGGTAGTGAATAATGATCTATCCCGGGTCATGTGTTTGGAGCACCCACTATCAACAAACCAAGTTGATAGATGCTCTCCCTCAATTAATGCCTACACAATACGAAAAATAGATGATTTAGGTACCCATACCTTGGGACCTAATGCACCTACAATGCAAGATTTTAGCACTCATGTCTTGGTCATTTTCTTTCTAATTCCTTGAACCCTAGAAGCATTTGATGATCTAAAATGGGTTCTAGACATTGATAAGACAAAGCTAGGTTCCTTAGGTCGGTAACCTATACCGGCCTTGTTGTAAACCGCTCTTTGAGCATTAAGGATCATGTCCAAGGTCTTGAAGCTAGTTGAGAATTTCTCAAGAAGATTCTTGAGTTTCTCAACTTCACTCTTCAAGGCCTTGCTTTCATCCTCAATGATTTCAACATGTAAATCATCAATATCCTCATCCTTAGAGGTTTTTAATTGTTCTACCTCTAATTTTAAGGACTTCACCTTGTCCTTAGATTTCTTAAGCAAATTAGTTAAACATGCTATTGTTCTATAACATTTATCTAGTTCGGGAGAGATTACCTCTTCATCATCCAAAGATGATGAAGCCGCGGTTGATGAATCACATGACTCTTCGCCACTCTCCATGTCTTCTAAGGCCATAAGAGCCACGTGATGAGTGCTCTTCTCTTCCTTTTCCTCCTCGGATGAGCTAGATGAAGACTCATCCCATGTGTCCTTCAAGGCCTTCTTCTTCTTCTTTGACTTCTCCTCCTTCTTCTTTAGTTTTGGACACTCATTTTTATAATGCCCCTTTTTGCTACATTCATAACACGTGACGTTAGATTCATCAATCTTATTCTCACTAGTGTTACCTTTCCCTTTGTAGCGCCGACTCTTCCTCATCATCCTTTCCACAAAGTTGGCTATCTCAGTTGATGAAGACTCACTCTCGTCCTCATCGGATTCGGATGAAGAAGATGAGACCTTCTTCTCCTTCTTCTTTTCTTTCTTCTTCTTTGCATTGTCCCCTGCCACAAGAGCAATACTCTTCTCCTTTGGGTCTTTGTTAGCGATCTCATGTAACTCCATTTCACAGAAAAAGTCATCTAACTTTACAATGGACAAGTCCTTGGATACCTTGTAGGCATCCACCATGGATGACCACAAGGCATTCCTAGGAAAAGACTTAAGCACATACCTTACAAGGTCGCGATTCTCGACCTTCTCATTGATGGAGTGCAAACCATTAAGTATGAACTTGAATCGACCATGAAGTTCACTTATAGTTTTAGACTCTTTCATGGTGAGGTTCTGGAGTTGATTGAGGAAGAGATCCCTCTTTGCTATCCGGGAATCTCGAGTGCCCTCATGAAGCTCAATAAGTTTGTTCCACAGATCCTTGGCACTGGTGCAAGGACCAACCTTGATGAGTTGCTCCTTGGTCATCCCACACTGCAGGGTGACCACAGCCTTAGGATCAGCCTCTCCTTTCCTCGTCTGTTCGGTTGACCATCGTGATGAATCAAGCTCCTTGACTCGGCATCCTTTCGAGGAGTGAATCCCTCCTTGACTGAGAACCACATACCAATATTAGTCTTGAGGTAATACTCCATTCTTGACCTCCAATACTGGAAGTCGGCTCCATCAAAGAACGGGGGTTTGTTGGTGCTGAAGTCTTCTCTCAATGCCATTCTTCTTTGATCTTCGGGTGTTAAACTGTTTGAAAGAGCCCCAGGCTCTGATACCACTTGTTGGATCTGGGATGGCTAGAGAGGGGGGGTGTGAATAGCCAACCACTTAAAACTTGGCTTTTTTTATTCTTTCTGCACTTATGTTAGCAGCGGAAACAAAGAAATAGAACAGAAAGCAAACTAAAAGAGAGCAAACCAGACGCTAACAGAAGGATTTACAAGGGGGATAACTTGCGCCTATTCCTTGGCACGCCCGTGAGGTGGGTGATCCCTTGTGTTAGTGATATGAGAGAAGTGTCCTAAGGCAATCGCCTTATGGTTGTAATCATTTATTTTAATAAATGAATATTCACTATTTGAGTATACATGTTTGTGTATTTGATTGAGATCTTAAACTCATTTACTGAATGTTCGCAATACAATTCACAGTATGAGAGAATTTGTGATGAATTCACAACTAGTGATTATCTACATGTGCAATTGTGAAGTATTGAAATTGTCCCTAGTCGATGAATTAATAAATATGGACACTATCAATTCTGTTGAGACTAGCATGGGTTATTCTCTAATCAGCTGATTCTCACTGGCTTGTGACATTGAGATGTCCGGAGATAAACATGAATGCTAGTTAAGGGAACTAGTTCATTGGAGTGACTGGCTGTAAAACTTCATATGGTAGTCTACATATAGATATGTCAGTGAAGTTCTTACTGCAGCTTAAGTGTGATGATCCTTTGACTTGCGGTGTTCAAGTCATCTTGGTTATGGAGACTTATACTTTGACATCTTAAGCAAGCATCTCCAAGAAGGTGTGGACCTAGGATGATTGGGTATAAGCCGAAGTGCCTGAAGATGTTTGAACAACCTACAAAGGATTCACCACTCCTTGCGAGGAGATGTATACCCGAGGTCTATCGTCAGATTGTTACTCGAAGCCTCTGGCCAGAGCATGACATGTTCAAAGTATGAATCTCTTAAATACATGAGAGTAATTAGAATCCGTAGGACGAGAAAACGTTACTTGGACTAGGTGTGACGTAGTCAGCCTAGTGGGGATTGACACACATAGACCATATCCTGAACCAAGTGGGTATAAGATGGTGAAGGGAATGGGGCATGATTCATTATAGCTGCTGAAGGGTTTCAGAATTGTTTCTGAGGTCAACCGTTGATCTTTCGATTAATTGGGGATCATGATGTACTACTACGTGCCACTCATGATCGTTCTATAATTGATTAATTATAGATGACCAACATAAATCGAAAGCCTATTTAGTCACACGCACTACGAGTAATCCAAGGGATTTAAAAGGAGTTGAAAATTGGATTTTCCAATCAAGAGAGATTAGGTTTGGTTGAGCCAAACGATAAGTCGAATCTGAATTTTTCAAAGACGCATCAGAAGCGTAAAATGGCTAAGTCTTTTGAAGACTTAATAGATGAATTAAATAAGTTTAATTCATTGGGGCGTGGCTTGGATGGGCCGGCCAAAGAGGGCCTCCATCCTCTTTACTTGGCCGGCCACAACAAAGGAAGAGAAACAAGTTTTTGGATCAATTTATAAAATAAACCAAGTGTAGTTTGTTTTATAATAAACCAAGGTTAGGTTTATTTCTTCATGGAAATTAAAATAAACCATGGATTGGTTTATTTTATAAAATCAATCATGGATTGATTTACCATGATAAGGAAATTTATTCCATAGGAAAGAAGAGACTTGATTGATTTTTATCATGAATTAAAATATGATTTTAACCATGATATAAAATCAAACTTGGCATGATGGAATAAGTTATTCTATATTTGAGAGGCTTGATAGTTGAGAGGCTACTATATATAAAGGACCCAAGGCAAGACTTAAAAGATAATCGAAGAGATGAAGGCATAGGCTCTTTCCCTCTCTTTCTCTCCTTCTCTTCTCCCCTTCTTGTCGTGCGCCAACCAGCCCCAAGAAGGAGCACCAGCCGGCCGCCCCTGCCCTTTCCCTGCTGACCACCACCTGCTGCCGGAGAAGGAAGCTCTGGCCATCTCTTGGCCGGAAGAAGGTGCTGCCAGAATTAGAGTTTGCCGCAAGGATCTTTTTGCCGCAAGCCTTTTCTTTTGCTTCGCCGGAATTTTGATTCCGGCCATCCTTTTGTGGTTAGTCTTCCGACTTCTCTCTTGGTTTTTCTTGTCGCGTTCTCGGAGAATCTAGTAGTTCTCGAGAACACGAAACTCGTGGCTTTGCAAAGTCATCCCAGTTGGATCGAGAGAAACGATAGAAGGGGGTGAATATCGTAAAACGTTCGGATTTATAGTTAGAGATATTACGCAGCGGAAATTTAAATTAACCACACGCAAACACCAAGTTTTTTACTTGGTTCAGAGTCGGGGTCGGCTCCTACTCCAAGGCCCACGGTCGTTGACCGTTTTCTGCGGGCAATTCTATATGTGCGCAAAACCAGTTTACAAAGTATATTACACGAATAGTACAGTAAACTTTTAAAAGAAGCTCTTCGTTACCGACGTCCGGTGTAGATGATATTTTCGGAGCAGATGGACGTCATCGGCGCTTGTATCTCGAGTCAGGAGGTTTCCGGAGCAGAGCGCGGGAGTAGAAGAGCGTGAATGCGTTGGAAGAATTGATTATCTGAAGCCTTGGGGTCGAGGGCCCTTTTATAGCCCCTGGGGGCGCCCGGGACGTCGGGGGCGCCCCCCCCCCCCCCCACGTGTCAGCTGATCCGAGTTCCTCTCGATCAGCTCTGATCTCTTAAAACTCGGGATCAGGCTTTGACGGGGGCGCCCGGGACGCTGGGGGCGCCCGGGTTGACTGGGTCGACTCTTATCCGTTGGCTTCGCTGGCTTCTGCTTCGTTGGCTTGACCTGGGGGCGCCCGGACCATCCGGGGCGCCCGGGAGCACGGGGGCACCCCGCCCATAAGCTGTCGAAGCACTCCTTTTGCTTCATCTGTTTTGTATTCACCTTGGGGGTGCCCGGGACACTCCGGGCGCCCTGGTCAGCTGCTGCCTCACTCCTTTGAGGCTCTCTGAGCTGCAGACACTCGTTCCTTCGGTCATGCATCCAGGGTTAGTACAAAAACAACATAAAGTAATAATATGTTAGTTTTATACAGCCTTAGCTGTCTTGGTTCTGACTTTGGGTCTCCCAAAATGGAACCCTAGGTCAAACCGACGCCTACTGTTCCCTCGACGGGGAACGCGTCCTCATCTACTCCTCTCGGGAGAATTTACCTGATGCCAACCGGCTCCTCCAGTTGGACTTTTGCCCAGCAGTCCTTCGCCAGGTCTTCAGTACCAAGCTGCCCTTCGCTTGGTGCCTAGCAGTCCTTCGCTAGGTCTTTGTATCCTGGCATTCCTTCGCCAGGTGCCTAGTAGTCCATTGCTAGGGCGTTGTATCCTGGCATTCCTTCGCCAGGAGCCTAGCAGTCCTTCGCTAGGGCTTTGTATCCTGGCATTCCTTCGCCAGGTGCCTAGCAGTCCTTCGCTAGGGCTTTGTATCCTGGCATTCCTTCGCCAGGTGCCTAGCAGTCCTTCGCTAGGGCTTTGTTTCCTGGCAGCCCTTCACCAGGTGCCTAGCATCCCTTCGCTAGGACTTGGTTTCCTGGCAATCCTTCGCCAGGTGCCTAGCAGCCCTTTGCTAGGACTTTTCCTACACACATGAGTAACATCATTAGATCACAAATAAACTTAACTTTGAATCCTTTGCCAATATCAAAACAAGGTTCGATATGGTGCTTCCTGCACCAACAATCCCGAAGATACTCAGCGTGGACGCGAATAGTGGCGAAGCTTCCAAGGGACGCTTACGGTTGGATCTCGTCCCTTCCTTCGAGTTACGCGAGGTAATACATAAATTAGTTTTCGTTTCTACAAAATTTTAAATATATGATCATGTCTACACAAGATAAAATTGCATGCTTAGATGTGTGATTAAATAATTTAAAAAATTATTTATGCTAAACCTTTCGCTGCACGTAATTAATTTTAAAATTACGAACCCGCATCCATGTCAACATGCACCCGGTCTCAACACCTTGATCATCGGCAGATCAAGCCCCGAAATGAATTCGGATAAGCAAATCTCCTTCTTGGTGGAGTAACCTCTCCACAGATAGTCTCAGACAGATATCATAGTAAGGACAGAGACTTTGAGAAGAAGCTTGCAGATCAACCTTAAGCGCAAGCACAGAAAGCACGAAGAAGAGGCTTAACAGAGAAACAACACAACACAACCCTAATGCAAGAACCTTCACTCAACTCTTCGTTCTCGTTGTGTCTGCTTGATTTTCGATCAATGCTGTCTCTGCTTCGCCAGCCTCCACTTAAGCCTTCCTTCTGCACATCACCAAGTTTCGTCAGCCACTGACCCACGGCTTCGTCACCCACTGACCAACTGACCTCCTCTGAGCTCTCAGTCCACTGAAGACCTCTTCAGCTAAGCCTCAGGTCAGTCGCCAGCCTCAGGTCAGTCGCCAGCCGCGCCAGAGGCCGTTGAAACCTGCAAACAGATAACAAACAAACATACCGTAGCGAAAGTCGCCATTGACCCTCCTTCTTGGCTTGTATCGTCTCTGTATCATCTGCACACTCAACAAACTGATTAGCGAAGAAAATCAAAATATATCAGAAGGAAATCAGCATGAAATCAAAAGCAATTGGAGGTCTAACAGTAATTCAAATTAAAGTTCTGAGATGCTGATCGGTCACCCTGACCGATCAGACACCCTCTTGACCGATCAGACTCCACTCTAATTGATCCAGTAATGGTCTGATCGGTCTCATTGACCGATTAGAGATCATGGATCGGTCACCAGACTGATCCTGAAACGTACTGTGAATTCCAGATTATTTCCTGTCAAGCCACTAATCAATCAGGCTAACCGATCAGTGGAGGGCCTGATCGATCAGGCTCCTACCTGATCGATCCAATGAAGCTCTGATCGGTCACCATGACCGATCAGAGACCATGGATCAGTCACCAGATCGATCACACGAAGTTCAGGACCATACTGGAAGTTCAGGGTCAAAACCCCTGATCGGTCTCCAGATCGATCATCCACGGCCTGATCGGTCAGTGTGACCGATCAGGCTCCTACCTGATTGGCCCGGTCTAGGCTGATCGGTCAACTGACCGATGAGCCAACATTCTGTGACCTCACAGAATGTTTCTAATCTGTTTCTGATTGGTCACCGGACCGATCAGACATCTTCGATCGGTCACCAGACCGATCTACAATCAAGGGAGTTCGTGCCAACTCCCTGATCGGACTCCAGACTAATCTACAACCGAGGGAGTTCGTGCCAACAACCTGATCGGACTTCAGACCGATCCAGCTCTGACTATTTCAACCCTGAGTCCAGATAACAGTATTCCTTGCCTTCTTTGACTCAGTCTAGTCTGGAGAACATGCTCCCGAGCCCTCTCCGACCTAACCCGGTCCAGAGAACGAGCTACCGAGCTCTCTCTGACTAGTATGCTTAATGCTCAGTCCCCTGGACCAAGACTTCATGCCCAGCTTCACTCACGGGGACTTAGTCCAACCTAGCTTCACTCACTAGGACCCAGCTTCACTCACTAGGATTTCCTTCACCTAGCTTTCCTTGCTAGGACTCGGCTTCACTCACCAGGATTTCTTTCACCTAGCTTCCCTCGCTAGGACCCGGCTTCACTCACTAGGATTTTCTTCACCTAGCTTCACTCACTAGGACCCGGCTTCACTCATCGAAATTCATGCCCAGTCCTCGACCAGGACTTAATCCAAACTTATCTTACTCAACTAAACTTAAATCGGTGTCTCACCAAAATAACAATCAGGTCAGACTGCATTAACAATGAATGCTATCCATTTTCCATCGGACCTATGGTTCCCCGGTGTGTGATATATAGATTATGTTATTTTTTAAGTTATGTAACCTTTATGGTTTTATTTTCAAATAAGACTGTAATTTATATTTTATCTCAAGTTATTCTTATACAATTCATTATACTTTGAGTTATTAATGATTGATTATTACTTGTTTATTTATATGATTGTTATTTTATTACTTATTTAGAGATATAATTTAAACTATTTTAGAATGTAACATTAAAAAAAAGGGAAAGATATACATTTTCTTTATGAAGAGAGATCGTCAAACTAGTGAAAGTACTTCAATTCCTACCATCCATACAATGCAACAACAATCTAGTGAAAGACTTTCAATTTCAAGACTCCAAATTCCTACTATTTCCTCTCTTAGCAACATATTGATAATGTGATGCATGCACAATCTCAAGAGGAAAAGGAGAAAAATCGTTTATGTTTGAGAACCTCAATTTTTACTGTTCGTCGACTAGCCCATCAAGGTTGTGCCTTTGGAGATAATGATAAATCTCTATCTTTATCTAATCCTAGAACTTTTCTTGAATTGTTGAAGGTATCATGCCCCGAGGGTATATTTGTCTAAAAAACTGGACGGTACCCCTAGTGACAATGTGAGAAATAATCGTGATATCAAACCAAAATTAAACCAACACATACCCCAATGTAAAATAAAAATACCAAGTTACAAATGTCAATGCGTATATATATGCATGTAATGAGATCATACTAAACTACACAAGATAACAATTATACTGTTATAACAAAACCTCAACGATTTGATGTGAGAGAAAATAATAACAATGGTAGTGGAATAGAAAATAAAACAACTCCAAAAGAAGAATCCAACTTGATGAGGGAAAAGCAGGGGTAATGAGCATAAAATACTTAGCGGGTATCAGAAGATAGTGCATGAACCATATAGTATTAGGAAATTAAAAGGAGTCTCAGTAATATTACTTACTAACAAAATTAAGTGCACCAATATAATCATATGCTAGCAAATGCATAAATAGTAACATAATCCTTCACTAACCTGGTCAACTAGGTATAACTAGTAATCGGGAGTATCTATAGTATATCCAAAACCTGCATGGACAAATACATAATAAACATATAGCAAATCTTGACTACAAGCGACCTCGCTATCACAAATGATCTCGTGGGCAGATAGGGTATATATGTAGCTATCTAGTTACGGATTGTACTCAAATTCGCTACTACAAATGTCTCATGGGCAGTTGTGTCATACAAACATACAAACCAATATGGCAAATAGGGTATATACGTAGCTAACCACGCAAACAAACGAGGCAGTCAAAGGAGGTTTTCTCAATGTAACCCTTTTGATTTTTTTTTCCTCTTCATCTTCCTTTCCTCTTCTTCTCTCAACTCGGCAGCGCGGCGACACAGAAGGGTGGTCGGCGGCAGTGAGCACAAGCAACACATGTGGCTGCTCGTATTGGGCAACGACCGACAAAAGCATCGAGGAAGGAGAGGGACGTGAAGCCCGCATCAGAGGGATGGAGGAGGCTAGGTTATGGTAGCTCAATGGTGGACAAACCGCGGTGGCTAGCACACGACCATTCTTGACACAGTAATTGGAGATCATCGGTAGTTCGTGACAGAGCCTTGGATGACAACTGTGATTGTTCTTTGATGACGAGTAAGGTGGTGACAGTAGTGGCATCCGATGCGACGACGAGTGACGAAAGCAATGTCGTGCTAAGGGAGAGGCGAGCAGCGGGGGAAGAAAATTAACTTATGTATTTTGATTGAAACATATATTAATGTTTCAAATCAACTCCTACTTTAATGGGTACTAAATCAGCTATTTTTTTGCTACCGGGGCTATGGTACAGCGGTAGGGCGACTAGTCGCTATCCTAGGTATCCGCGGTTCGATCCCCATCTACGGCGTATTTGTAGGAATTTTTCCTCCAAATGGGGTGCGAACCCTGGGACGCTGGGCTTCTCGACCGCCCACTGCGAGCGCTTCCCCAATTATCCTTGCGGCTATTGAAAAACTTCTGTGTGCCAGGGCCGATCGCCCGAGGTTAGTTGGAAAAACCTCGTTAATTATTTTTTTTAATCGGCTTTCCTTCTCTCTATTTTATCCCTTTAAAAATCCATAAATTCATTTAAATTTTAAAAAAATCTATAAAATTCTAATAAATTCTATAAATATATTGCCTTATTAATTATTAAATATATTATTATTATTATCCTATATCTTTTTAATCCTTATTGTACGATTGAATGCGTTGCTAGAGAGGGGTGAATAGCGTTTCTTAGATTCTTCTTGTACCTGCGGTGTTAGTTGCACAGCGAAAACAATGATAAAAAGAACAAACAACGCTAACAAACCAGATTTACTGGTATCTACCCCGGACGGGTAACTAATCCAGGAATCCGTCGGTGGATCACTCCCCGGATAACCTCCGGCTAGTCCTTGTCGCTCCTTGTGGGTGGAGAAACCTCGCCACAACACCTTAACATGATCTGGACTCAAGAGACTACTAACAAGCCTTAACCAAGCTTGTTTCGTCAAGAGAAGAAAGTAGAAAACGAGCTCCTTTAAATAGGGCTCGAGTCTGAAACTGTCGCTACGAGTCGACTGCCCCTAGGGTCAACTGGTCCAACTTAGATTCGACCGTTACAGTACAACGTTCGAATCTGCCAGCCTGTTCCAGCCTACACCAGTCGACTGCTCCTAGGGCAATCTACTGGTCCGAACCTAAGCCTAGGGTTACACTCCCCGAGTATATTTCACTCGCACTCAAACCCTCCCAGCTTAGCCCCTGAGTACAAACACTCATACTCAGACCCTCACAACTCGGTTGACACTTCACCAGCAGCCTCGACTGTTGCCTTCACACCCTCTTCATCTTCGGCCCTCATCCCTCAGATGCGCACGCAAGCCTCCAGCTTGCCTCCTGCCACCCTTCACGTACGCCTCGAAGTCCGCATCCCTCGGCTCATCGTCCCTACTATCTAAGGTCCCTCGGATGCGCATGCAAGCCTCTAGCTTGCCTCCATGCCATCCTTCACCTGAAGACAGCAACCAAGTCCATGTATACCTGTACACCTGCACACTCATGTACACATATTAGTCCAACAATAAGTCCTAACTTAACCATATTGACCAACACACATCAAAACCCCATGATCCTCTAGATCATCTTAGGGCGGCCGATTGCCCCAACAATCTTCCCCTTTTTTATGTGTGGCAATATGTTAAGTTAGGTAAACATAACAACAATAGCAATAACACTAGCAATAGCAATTGAAAAACAAAGCATAACAAACAAGAGACAACCTCCCCCTTAACCTATGCTTTCTCCCATTTTTCAATTCTCATTGCCAACCTCAAGTTAAGTTCTACCCAACTTAACTTCACAAGCACAACACCACGTTGAGTTATACCCAACTCAACATCAACTCAACACCAATTAAGTTCGTCCAACTTAACACTTAGCACACAATTTTCATAAACCAACCACAGTTAAGTTTCAACCCAAACCTAACTTAACACACAGTTAAGTTTCAACCCAAACCTAAGTTAACACCCAAGTTCTCCCCCTTTGACACCATCAAAAAGATTGCCCCAAGCAATCCTACCCCTGGTGCCAAATAGAACTTACCAGATTTCTAAAAAACCCCTCAGAAATCACCAAAATGCATTCTGTCCAAACTACCCGTTGACTGCCCCCAGGGTAGTCGACTGATACGCCCGTTTCTGAATTTCCAATCGAAATTCAGAAACGCGTATAAAATTCCAAAAAATCTGGAAAAATGTGAAAGTTTGCAAGCACGTTTGTGAGGGAATTCCCTACCCTAGAAAAATATATTTTCATGAAAAACATCAAACGTGCTTGACTTTTGGTACAAACCAAAAATCCTCTAAAATTGGCATATCCGTATCAACTTGCAATTCCATCCATACTTCTATGTGTTTGCCAACATTTATCATCATTATTCCACGCATAGAATGGCACCCAATGCTCCCCTTTGTATATAGATTTTTCATTTTGACAAAAAGGCTCCCCCTCCTTAGCACTTAACCCTTGATAATCATGAAAAATCATCCTTATGCCCTTATTCATAACAGTCTTGTCATTCAATACTAATCAAAGAATTTAAGTAATATAACACTATGACATAACAATTTGTAACATATCATGAAGTCATGGATAAAGATTTGTAACTTAAAAACCATAGCATCAAGTCATGACAAAACAATACTCAAATCATAACATAAGGGTAATCATCAAGTCATGACAAAATTACTCATAACATAACATGAAAAGAAGTGTATCATACATGGAAACATAAAGAGAGTCATGAGATAAAACATGAGAATGTAGCAGGGGCCAAAGCCCTGAAGTCATCAGAATGATACAATTTTCAGAACAAAAAGTGTTTGAAAGATATAAAAATACATCAAATAAAAATGCTCTCAACACTAAGTCTCTCTAAATGTTGTGCCATCCCATCAGATCATGTCGTCGTCGCCTGGAGGAGGAGGAGGTGGTGGGGCCTAATATGAGAGATGCATCTGTCGCAGCATCTCATACATCTCGTCCTGTCGACTCCGGATCCCCTGCAACTCCCCTTGAACTATTGCCTGAAAGCCGAGCTGCTGCTGCTGATAGACCTGAAGATCATCCCGGAGGCCGTGAACCTCTGACTGGAGCTGACTAAACTCCTCGTGTGTAACTCCTGCAGCAGGCTCCTCATCCGAGCTGGAAGACTTCGAACGCTGCCTCCAAACAAATGCCCCCTGCCGACTCTCAATACCTGCCAAGGACAATTGGCGTGTGCCAATCTAGTCATAGTCCTTGGACAGGTGCCTGACCTAACCACTAGTGACACGTATACCAAACCGTAACTGGAAAAACTCAGTCAGAACGTGGAAAATGGCATGTATATTTTCCCATTGACACTTTGGGAAAAATGGCAGATGGAGGTAAATACATAGAGGGAGACATCTATATCCAACCTCCTCTCTAGGGCATACATCATTACTAGATGAGGCAATCGAATCCTTGCCCTTACCTTGGTGACGATCGGTAAAAGACATTCTAACACAATCTTATATAACACATGACTGAAGGGACTCATAGGCTTGGCATCAAAAATGTGCTCAGACTCTTGCCTATGCCTCCTAAAGTAACACAGATGAATCTGATCGATGGTGACATCAGGGAACTCAAAAGGCTCAATAACATTAGGAAAATAGGTGTCTACATTGTTAGATGCCCTACACTCTAAAAAACTGGCTAAAACCATAGCTGAAAAAGGAATGGTGACTCCAGCTATTCTTGACTCACAAAGATTATTTTCAGAGTCAATGCATGTCAAATTAGCATAAAATTCCTTGCATAAGTCAACATTAATATCATGTTGACAATACACTAGTTGTTCTATTCCAATGTGGGTGATCATCTCAGTGATTTGGGGTGACTTCTCTTGAAAGTAGGTCTTATTCAAATACCTACAATTCATCGGGACAAATTCATTTTCCTCAAATCTCTTCTTGCATTCTAGAGACCTGAATCTAGACTCTCCTGGGGCTTGCTGACCTTGGCGGGATGAACCCTCACCCCTTGGCCTCTTATTCACAACCCTAATATCCAATAACCAAACACATGCATACCAAACCATCCCACAAATGAAAAAGACAAAGAAAACATGAAACAATATTCACATTAGTCCCAAATCATTGATTAAATGAGCAAAAAGCAACTGTAAGCTCGGCTACCTCTTGACCAATCGCTTCATGATGGGAATGAGGAGAGATTGGCGTGAGAAGACGAGTTTTCACTAACCCTAGGAGTAGATCCGAGGTAGAGGGAGGCTTAGGAAGGAAGTTTAGGGCTCAGAAGAAGCTTAGGACGCGAGAGGAGTCGAGAGGAGGAAGAAATCGCCGGGGGTGGTAAGCCAAAACCCTAGGTTTGTCCACCCCCGTGCGACCCGATCCAACTTAAAACCCGCAGACCGATCGACTGCTCCTGGGGCAGTCGACTGCGAAAACATACAGAGGGTTTCTCACTCTAGGACTAGTCGACTGCCCCTGGGGCAGTTGATTGGTGCACCTTACAGAATCTTTCTCGCTCTAGTACCAGTCGGCCAGTAGGGCAGTCGACTGATACTAAATATTCAATTTCCTAGTCCTAAGTTCAGAAATACCTAACTAATTTCACAAATCTCCAAAAAATCTGAGATTTCGTGGAGAGATTTGTGGATCCTATATCTATTTGGGAAAAATATAATTTTACACAAAATTATTCCAAATATCACGATTGATACGAATTTCAAAAATATCCAAATTGAGTCATTTAACCTCAACTAAAAGTTCTAATTTGGATCTCTTCTTGATGCTTCCTCCCGTACTCATTCATATCACATTGATAGCATCAAGTTACATGGTCTTTTCATATTAAATCAATTTCTTTCAATTATAACCCCTTTTTCAACCTTTGTCACCATAACTCTCCCTTTAGTGTGACAATTCTCTAGTATTAAGGTTAACCTTAGCCTTTTGAACCTTTTGGCACACTTTATAGCTCATCTAATCTCCTAGAAGGAAACCACCTGAGATCCATTGACCATGGATCCCATTTTGGCTTCTAGAGCTCTCCCTTGAGCTCCTAGCCCTAGTTACCTCCCTAGGTAACTCATCTATAAATGCAAGACCACTCCGGTGCTTCTAGACCTTCCACTACTACTCTCTTCACTCTATAGACGTTTTCCTTGGTTAATTCCTTTTCTTTTCCTTTAAATGACTTTTCTTTGCCATTTTTGATCTTTTCTCTACCATAGACATAAGGCATCCTTGAATATGATATTTTACTAACATTTGCCTTCCTAGGGTGGTATCCTAAACCCGACCTACCATTCCTAAGAGGTTAATCTTTATGCATCATGCATGACCCCTTAGACCCCCGAATGACTCTATCTAGGTTCTTCTCTAACTTATCAAGTTTTGCCCTTAAAACTTGATTTTCCTTTTCTAACTTCCTAACTGTTGATGCAGTCTGGCCCGATTGTTGTTTTGGGTTTGACAACGATTTAAGTTTGGTTGAGCGAATTTGGGTTAAGTCCTGGACGGGGACTGGGCATGAAATCCTGGTGAGTGCAACCAGGTCCTAGCTTGGGAAGCTAGGTGATGGAAATCCTGGTGACTGAAGCCAGGTCCTAGCTTAGGAAGTAGTGAAGCCAGGTCCTAGCTTGGGAAGCTAGGTGATGAAAATCCTGATGAGTGAAGCTAGGTCCTAGCTTGGGAAGCTAGGTTGGATGAAAGCCTGGTGAGTGAAGCCAAGTCCTAGCTTGGGAAGCTAGGTTGGATGAAAGCCTGGTGAGTGAAGCCAGGTCCTAGCTTGGGTAGCTAGGTTGACTTAAATCCTGGTGAGTAAAGCCAGGTCCTAGCTTGGGAAGCTAGGTTGATTGAAGTCCCGGTGAGTGAAACTGGACATGGAGTCTTGGTCCGGGGGACTAGGATGAGTCAGAGAAGGCTAGGGAATCGTTCTCTTGACTTGGAGTTGACATGGGAGTCCCTGGATCGGTCTGGTGACCGATGAGGGAAGTTGGCACGAAATCCCTGTTGTGATCGGTCTTGTGACCGATCCAGAGAAGGCTGATTGGTCTGGTGACCGATCAGGGAGAGCTTCTGATCGTTCTGGTGAACGATCAGAGAGAGATCAGTAGCCTTGGGGAGAAACTCTTGATCGGTCTGCTGGACCGATCAAATATCGCGGGTTCCTCACTATGACCGATCAAGATGCATCCTGATCGGTTAGAGAGTGCTCTGATCGGTCCCCAGACCGATCAGGACACACCCTGATCGGTCTGGTGACCGATCAGTGGGTTTGGCATGCGAAAGCTAAAGGTTTGCCCTCAGCTGATGGATCGGACTGGTGACCGATCCCCAATACTTGATCAGTCAGGTTGACCGATCAAAGATGAGCTCGCGATCTCATCTTTCTCACAGTGGACCGATGAGGCTGGAGCCTGATCGGTCTGAGCCTGACCTGATCGGTCTGGTGACCGATTAGGGTCCTCTCTGATCGGTCCGATGACCGATCAGTAGCTGTAGCTTTAATTCAAATACGCTGTCAGACGCTCTGATCGCATCTTTTTCTTCAGCGTATTCTCTGCTACCTTGCCGATATTATTTGATATTTTTGCTAAGTGATTGCTAAGTGTGCAAGTGATACAGGAGGATTCAAACACTCAAGGAGGGTCAATGGGAGGCTTTCCATTGAGCAGGTTTGGATGTATTCTCTACTCAGGTTTCAACGGCTTTTGAGGCACGGCTGGCGACTGACGGAGGCTCAACTGGAGAGGGAGTTCAGTGGACTGAGTGCTCAGGGAGGTCAGTGGGTTCAGGTTGTGCTCAGGAGATGCTGATCGAGCTTGGGGATGAAGCAGGAGCTTAAGAGGAAGATGAGAAGCAGAGGAGGAGCAGAGAACGAACAGGAAAACAAGCAAGTGTGGTTGTGGTTTTCGCTGTTGTTGTTGTGCTCCTTGTGTAGCTTCTCTCTTGAGCTTTCTTGCTACTATCTTGTGAGAGGTTCCTCCTTAGTCTTGTGAGCTTATCTTGTATCCTATTGAGACGCTTGTGGAGAGGTTTCTCCACCGAGAAGGAGGCGCTATGTTATCCGAGTCACCGGGGCTTGATCTGCCGACGATCAATGGATCACCCACCTCACGGGAACGCCAAGGAGTAGGGGCAAGTTATCCCCGAACCTTGTAAATTCTGTGTGTTAGCGTCGGTTTGTTTTCTTTCCTTGTCTATTTTATTTCTATGTTTTATGTTTCCGCTGCTAATCTGATCACAGAAAGAAGAAGTTCAAAGTGCAAGATTTGAGTGTTTGGCTACATTCACCCCCCCCCCCCTCCTCTATAGTCATCCAAGTACCAACAAGTGGTATCAGAGTCTGGGGCTCTGTTCAATGGCTTGACATCCGAGAGCTAACAACGATGGCCATGGGAAGAGAAGGGTTGAGCACAAGCAGACCTCCATTCTTTGATGGAGCTAATTTTTCATATTGGAGATCAAGAATGGAATTTTATTTGAAGACAAACATCAGTATGTGGTTTGCGGTGAAGGAAGGTTTTTCCCCTCCAAAGGATGATGAGGGAAAAGATCTAGAGTTCTCATGTTGGTCGGCTGAGCAAGTCCGGAAGGGAGAAGCCGATGCTAAAGCCGTGGTTACCTTGCAATGTGGGATGACAAAGGATCAACTAATCAAAGTTGGTCCCTTCACAAGTGCTAAAGACCAATGGAGCAAGCTCATTGAGCTCCATGAGGGAACTCAAGATACACGGACAGTCAATAAGGACCTCCTTCTCAGCCAACTATAGAACTTGACAATGGGAGAAAATGAAACTGTAAGTATGCTTCATTGTCGCTTCAAGGAGATCTACAATGGTCTTCATTCCATCAGTGAGAAGGTAGAGAACCGAGACCTCGTAAGGTACGTTCTCAAAGCCTTTCCGAGGAACACTTTATGGTCATCCATGGTGGATGCTTACAAGGTTTCCAAGGATTTATCTTTTGTTAAGTTAGAAGATCTATTTTGTGAAATGGAACTACATGAGATCTCTAACCAAAGCCCAAAGGAGAAAGGATTGGCTTAGTGGCAGGTGACAACAAGAAGAAGAAAAAGGTGAAGAAGAAGGAGGAGGATGAAAGCTACTGTCATATGGCATTCATGGCACTAGAGGACTCGAGAGAAGAAAGTGATAACGAATCAAGGAGCTCCTCAACCGCTCCTTCATCATCTTCGGATGATGAAGAGGTAATCTCTCCCGAGTTAGATAAGTTCTATAGAATCATTTCATGTCTAACTAGGTTGCTTAAACAATTCAAGAACAAAGCTAAGTTATTGAGAATAGAAGTAGATAAATTGAAAACATCTAAGGATCATGATAACAATGATTTACATGTTAATGCTCTTGAGGATGAGAATAAGGATTTGAAGAGTGAAATTGAAAACCTCAAGAATATTCTTGAGAAGTTTTCAACTAGCTCTAGAACTTTAGACATGATACTAAATTCCCAAAGGGCGGTTTACAACAAGGCCGGTATAGGTTACCGACCTAAAGAACCAACCTTTGTATCATTAATGTCAAGAACCCAATTTATATCATCAAATGATTCTAGGGTTCAAAAAGCTGGAAAGAAATTGACTAAGGCATGAGTGCCTAAGTCTTTCATTGTTGATGCATTAGGTCCCAAAATTTGGGTACCTAAAACCTCTATCTTTAGAATTGTATAGGCATTGATTGAGGGGGAGCATCTATCAACATGGGTGGTTGATATTTGGTGCTCCAAACATATAGTCATTCCTAGTTAGGAATGTGCTTACCATTTTCTCGAATTAATGAATGACCACGTACTACTCATGAGAAAGGTTTTTCTTTGAAAATTTAGATGATTAGATTTAAATCAATGGAAAACTTAATTTCCTACACAATGTAGTGGGTTATGGAATTTCACTTGAGCAATAAGAAAATTCCCATGCAACAAATGATAGTATATTCATGTACAAGGTTACACTAATTTCAAAATAAATTAACAAGTTTTGAAAAGGAAAAGAACTATAACATGGTTAGGCTGACACATAGATTTCATTCATATACTTGATGTTGGCATATAGCAATATACATCCATTATGTGTGCTATCCATGTCTATGAATTTTCTATTCAAATGATTGCATGCATACCTGCTTTGGAAGCCTAATACAAACTTGATTTTAAATCGGTTGGAACCATGACCTTAATACACACTTGGAAGTATGACTTTTCAATCCAATCCATGAGTTTTAGCTTCAATATGCCATGATTAGGATTGAACTCCATAGTTCACTATAAATCTAGAAGTTAGCCAAAATCTTTGCAATAACTTATGATATATCTTAGGCTTAAGTTTCCTTATTTTTGAGATGAACCTAGTTGAGTATGCCATGATCATACTGTTTGTGTGATTAACATTAATCTATGGCATGCAAAGTTTGGTTAAGAACAAGATGAACATATAGCTTGTGCTAATCTTTATGAAAATTCCACAAGGACTCAATACTTAAGTTCTATGATCTAGTGATTTCTTTGTATCAATCTAAATCAAGATTCTAGGACTTAGTATATGTATATGTATGCATCCCCAACATCTAGGTCATAATATTCAGTTTCACCATGTTTTTCTGGATCATGTTTTAAAACCTGGTATTTATGTGCTTTACCCTAAAGTTATATTATCAATGGAATGGGGAATTAGGATTATGGAGTTGATACAAATTTAATTTCAATTTGGTGGAGCAAACATGTTATACATCAAAATCTGAAAATGTGATCATAGTTTGATACTAATTTGATATAAGCATGCTTTGGAGATGTGAACACTCATTGAAATTGATACAAACCTGTCTTTGTTTCTTTTCATAAGAAATTCTTAATGTGGAATAAAGTTTAGTTAAAAGATACTAAATCATGTTGTTTATTTTGGATAAGGGAAACCCTTTTTAGGATCAAATAAATTAAAACTAATTGATTTAGGGTTTGGGAATGGTTAAGAGGTGAAACAAATAAGTTTCTGAAACTTCTCAGAATTTTTGAAATCTGATTTCTGAAAGTGCAAGCTGAGAAACTTTCTGTGTCGAACCTGATCGGTCCACCGATCGATCAGGACTCACCCTGATCGATCTGGTGACCGATCATATCAGGAAAATCCCTGATTGATTCAAAAACTTATCAGTCCGATCCCCTTTCATCCAATTGTATTAGATTACTTGATCATACTGATACAAATAAACATGATACAATCCAATTACAATTGAAATATACTTGATAACCCATTGGTACAAACCTGGTACTAAGGGAGCACAGATTTGTTCAAGTGGTAAAATATGGGTAGAAATTTTCTTTTAGGACCCTTGATTCTCAGAAATATTTCTGAAACATCAAGTGTTAAAATGAGGTTTGGCTAATCATGCTTGGAACAAAACCTAATATTGATTTGAGTCAAACCTATGTTGGAATATTCAAACTCATAAGAAAGGGTTGGTTGAACATGACCCTTGTTCCTTGATGAGGAATAATTTTCAGTCAAGAAACCCAAACCATGGTTCAGAAATGTTTCTGAAATATCGAATGTCGATGAAGTCTACACCCCTGTTATGAAATTTCAATTGTTAATGCAATCTGATCTTGAACGAATCAGAATTACAGAAATTTTTCTGAAAATTGATCGTTCATAGATAAATCAAAAAAATTTCTATATCAATCATCAGTCTGATGAAGCTGCATTACTACTAGTCATATGAAATATATACATGTTTGACCATGATATTATTCTGTATATGTTTTCATGTGCAATTCACACTTATTGCCGGATGATGCATATACATTGTTGCCATGATACATTTATGGTATATGCCTCTCATATGCAATTCAAAAATTATCCTTTGATTATTTTGGGTTTTGGGGAGAGACCCTTGATTGAGGAGGAGTTATGTTAAAACTTAATAACCATACCCTTTTCGATGTTTGACAAAGGAGGAGAGAATGGTTGATTAAGTTTAGGGTTCATCATTGTAGGGGGAGGATCTTAATTACCTTATGAAAATTGAATGGACTTCAATTGATCATTAATACCTAAACTTAAATCGAATTGTCAAACAACAAAAAGGGGGAGATAGTTGATGCAATCTGGCACGATTATTATTTTGGGTTTGACAACAATTTAAGTTTGGTTGAGCGAATTTGGGTTAAGTCCTGGTCGGGGACTGGGCATGAAATCCTAGTGAGTGAAACCAGGTCCTAGCTTGGGAAGCTAGGTGATAGAAATCCTAGTGAGTGAAGCCAGGTCCTAGATTGGGAAGCTAGGTGATGGAAATCCTGGTGAGTGAAGCCAGGTCCTAGCTTGGGAAGCTAGGTGATGAAAATCCTGGTGAGTGAAGCCAGGTCCTAGCTTGGGAAGCCAGGTTGGATGAAAGCCTGGTGAGTGAAGCCAGGTCCTAGCTTGGGAAGCTAGGTTGGATGAAAGTCTGGTGAGTGAAGCTAGGTCCAAGCTTGGGAAGCTAGGTTAATTGAAGTCCCGGTGAGTGAAACTGGGCATGGAGTCTTGGTCCGGGGGACCAGGTAGAGTCAGAGAAGGCTAGGGAGGTCGTTCTCTTGACTTAGAGTTGACATGGGAGTCCCTGGATCGGTCTAGTGACCGATCAGGAAAGTTGGCACGAAATCCCTGTTGTGATCGGTCTGGTGACCGATCCAGAGAAGGCTGATCGGTCTGGTGACCGATCAAGGAGAGCTTCTGATCGTTCTAGTGAACGATCAGAGAGAGGTCAGTAGCCTTGGAGAGAAACTCTTGATCGGTCTGCTGGACCGATCAAATATCATGGGTTCCTCACTATGACCGATCAAGATGCATCCTGATCGGTTAGAGAGTGCTCTATTGGTCCCCAGACCGATCAGGACACACCCTGATCGGTCTGGTGACCGATCAGTGGGCTTGGCATGCGAAAGCTAAAGGTTTGCCCTCAGCTGATGGATCAGACTGGTGACCGATCCCCAATACTTGATCAGTCAGGTTGACCGATCAAAGATGAGCTTGCGATCTCATCTTTCTCACAGTGGACCGATGAGGCTGGAGCCTGATCGGTATGAGCCTGACCTGATCGGTCTGGTGACCGATTAGGGTCCTCTCTGATCAGTCCGATGACCGATCAGTAGCTGTAGCTTTAATTCAAATACGCTGTCAGACGCTCTGATCGTGTCTTTTTCTTCAGCGTATTCTCTGCTACCTTGCCGATATTATTTGATATGTTTTGCTAAGTGACTGCTAAGTGTGCAGGTGATACAGGAGGATTCAAACACTCAAGGAGGGTCAATGGGAGGCTTTCCATTGAGCAGGTTTGGATGTATTCTCTACTCAGGTTTCAACGGCTTTTGAGGCACGGCTGGCGACTGACGGAGGCTCAACTGGAGAGGGAGTTCAGTGGACTGAGTGCTCAGGGAGGTCAGTGGGTTCAGGCTGTACTCAGGGGATGCTGATCGAGCCTAGGGATGAAGCAGGAGCTTAAGAGGAAGATGAGAAGCAGAGGAGGAGCAGAGAACGAACAGGAAAACAAGCAAGTGTGGCTGTGGTTTTCGCTGTTGTTGTTGTGCTCCTTGTGTAGCTTCTATCTTGAGCTTTCTTGCTACTGTCTTGTGAGAGGTTCCTCCTTAGTCTCGTGAGCATATCTTGTATCCTATTGAGATGCTTGTGGAGAGGTTTCTCCACCGAGAAGGAGGCGCTGTTTTATCCGGGTCACCGAGGCTTGATCTGTCGACGATCAAGAGATCACCCACCTCACGGGCACGCCAAGGAGTAGAGGCAAGTTATCCCCGAACCTTGTAAATCCTGTGTGTTAGCGTCAGTTTGTTTTCTTTCCTTGTCTGTTTTCTTTCTGTGTTTTGTGTTTCTGCTGCTAATCTGATCATAGAAAGAAGAAGAAGTTCAAAGCGCAAGATTTGAGTGTCTGGCTACATTCACCCCTCCTCCCTCTATAGCCATCCAAGTACCAACACTAACCTTAGGATCATTAAACCTAACTTGATCATTCCTAGGTTTACCCATTTTTCTAGGCATATGTCTCCCTTTCTTAGGGTTTATTACTTGGTCCTTAGTCCTAGAATTCCTAGATTTGTTATGAAACATAGAATTTTTGGTGTTTTGGCACGCAATAGTGTTTCTATTCCTATTGTGATATTTAAAACCAAAAACACGCATGGGCCAGCAATTGTTATTAATACTATCATTCATACAAGCATTTTGAGCATAAGTAAAGTTAGGGATTACCTCCCTTACCTTTGTAGCTCTCCCTCGATGTAAGCTCATTTTCCTTTCTTCTTTCTTCCATCTCCTAAGGTGCTCCATCTTTTTAAGCTCACCTCTTCTAGGGCATTTAGTGTGATAATGACCTAGCTCTCCACATGTGAAACATCGGATTTTCTTTTTCTTTTTTTAGGCTTGTCCAATCCTACACTTCATGTTAGAATTTAATTGAATTGAAATAATTTTAGATTTACCTCCATTATACCTTTCGGGCACTTGTCCTTGTAGTGCCCCTTTTCGTTGCAACCAAAGCATGTGATATGGTCCTTTTTCTTTGCTTTGGTGGAGGTAAAAGCTAGGTTGACTTCTTCCTCAATCTTGGATGAAGTGGATCCTTCCTCTTGATCCGTTATGGTTGAGGGTCTCTCCTCCCCCTCAATCCTTGAGGTGGTGACCTCTTCCCCTTCTTCTCTTAAGGAGGTTGATGATCTTTCACTTAGTTCCTCCTCCTCACTTGATGATATAATCAATTCTTCTTCCTCTTGATTTTCTTGGTCACTAGAAATTCTTTCTTCGAGCTCTTCCACTTTTTGAGTTGGTGTAGGGTTCTCATGACACTTTTCCAAGTTGTTCCACAACTCATAAGCATTTTTATACAGTTCGGATCCTCTGTCCCCAATTCCCTCTGTCCCTCTGTCCCGAATGCAAAACGACAAAGGAAAAACGTGTCTCGCTCGTGTGACGCTGCCGACTCGCGATCAAACCGAACCCAATTCCGCTTGCGCACGAAAAACACTCGTGCCCTAAATCTCCTGCAGCTGCGTGTTCGCCGACTGCGTCCCACTGCCCAGTCTTCTTCTCGCCGACTGCGTCCCGCTCTCCGGCGAGTTTGCCGACTCTGTCCTCCTCTCCGGCGAGTCTCCTCGCCCGACCCCAGTCCCGCTGCCCAGTCTCCTGCTCGCCGCTTTCTGGCTTTCATTGCAGGCGTTGCCGAATTAGCAGACCGTCAATTACCCGAGCTTTAAACTCGTTCTCGTCGGTGATGGGGGGACTGGTGCGTTCCATTTTGTTCTCTTTACTTTTCTCTCTTTCTTTTCTGCGTTTTAATCTTGGTACTCCCGATCTTATTGGTTCTATTGGTGGTTCTTCGGTACATGTGAGAATTATCCTGTTTTCGTCGTTCCTTGTTGATTGTTTTATTTTCTGGTACAATGTTCCTTGATTTTATCGTTTATGCTTTTGTTGTTGAGTGTCAATTCAGTTCATATTCTTGACTTATTAATCGCCCTGAAGAGACGAGCCAGGATTCTTTAAGCAAACAAATACAATTTTTGAATATTTATCTGCCTTTGAGTGCCTAGTTTTGCAATTTAATAGCGGAACCAAAAATTTGCTCTGTTATCATTCGGAGAAAGTTGCTCCATTTTCCCCTAGTAATCCTTCATCTCTTATGCAATTGTGCAGGGAAAACTACCTTTGTGAAGAGGCACCTTACTGGTGAATTTGAGAAGAAATATGAACGTAAGTGTTATGAAAAACTGATACTTACGACTTAGTTTCTCCCTATTGCCGAATGTAAAATATTGGCATTTGGATAATTGCAGCCACTATTGGAGTTGAGGTTCATCCATTGGATTTCTTCACAAACTGTGGGAAGATCCGGTTTTATTGCTAGGATACAGCTGGGCAAGAGAAGTTTGGTGGTCTCAGGGATGGATATTAGTAAGCCATTGTTTGTTCTTTTCTTTAGTTTCAGCATATAGTTCCATTTTCTTCAATGAAATTCATACGAAAGTGCTTGCCTTCCTTGTTTGCTTGCTAATAGAAACTGTCATATTGCATTGTCGGTAAACTTTTTGGGGTGATAGTAAATACTGAACTAACTAAATTATGCCTAATGTTGGTTGACAGCATCCATGGCCACTGTGCCATCCTCATGTTTGATGTCACTGCCAGGCTAACATACAAAAATGTTCCAACTTGGCATCGTGATCTGTGCAGGTAATCTGGCAAGATAACTGTGCTATTTTTCCTTTTTCCGTTTCAGACCTTCAATTGTGCTATCTGTTATGTTTCTAGGGTATGTGAAAACATTCCAATTGTTCTCTGTGGCAACAAGGTTGATGTGAAGAGCAGGCAGGTCAAGGCAAAGCAAGTTACATTCCACAGAAAGAAGAACCTCCAATACTATGAGATTTCTGCAAAGAGCAATTACAACTTTGAGAAGCCCTTCCTTTATCTTGCTCGGAAACTGGCAGGGTAAGATGAACACAAATTGTAGATTTAAAAATATTATTGCTTTTGTCTTTACAAGGTAAATCTGTTGACTGCAATCTCAGGGATCCCAATCTTCACTTTGTTGAATCACCTGCTCTTGCACCGACTGAAGTCCATATTGATCTGATTTCCAAGCAACAGTAAACTAATCTTAACATTCTATGTATTTGTACAACTGCCTTAGTGCCATTTACAATCATAGGATTAAGGCATGCTCTGTTAATAAATCTGTTCCTCCTTAGTAGTCGTCTGGGCAATGCGTGGATGGCTTTGCCTGGCTGTCGCCTTCCTACTGCCATTCAATCTGTAGTTCAACTGCCTTAGTGCCATTTACAATCATACGACTTGCGATTTTCACTTTTCAGGCACGAAGCAGAGTTGGCTCAAGCTGCTACTCAACCCCTTCCAGATGACGATGATGATGTTTTTGACTAAACTGCCGTTCGTTCAAGTCTGTATTCTGCAAGATGTTGAAAAGTGTCATGTTTCGCTTGTATCTGCCTTGTGTTTTTGTGTAGCGACCCGCCTTCTTACTGTCTTTGACGGATCGTTACTTATCTCTACTTCTTGACTTTTATACATGACTAAAGAAAATTGCGGAAATCTTTTTTTTTTTTTTAAACTTTTAAATTCTGCTAACAATTATATTCTAACTTAAGCAATCATGTATAATAATACCATGTCATACTCTCTTCTCAAATCCCATAGCTAATACCTGTCGAAAACAGCCTTACCCTTCTTAAACTGCCTGTACCAGTCGACTGGTGACGTGGCAGTCGACTGATACGGCTGTAATCTGTTTTACAGGTTTCGGCCCTTGCTGTCCAAGTCCACCATTCCTTCAATTTCGAGCCATATCAAACTACGACACCATTTCTATACTCTATACCAATTTTCTAAACAGTTTAGCCAATCAAAATGAATCCATAAACTTAAAATTAGGACTTTTACGAGATTTAGCAAGTTATGGAAAACTATCAAAAACTTTAGTCTAGAGTTTGTACCAAACTTTGCTTCTAACCATTTAAACTCATCATGCAAGATTCTATAACATTGCTAAAGCATTATGGAATATGAATGCAACTTTTCTAAACATATTTAAGCAATAAAAACTTGATTTAAAGAGGAATTAATACTATCTTGGCACAAACACCTTTTTCTCTAACAAAGTATCAATATTTCTAACTACTCACATTTTTACTCATCCAATGCAATCATAAGGATATATATGCTAAATGAAATGACATGGAATCTTTACTCTAAGAAATTTAGCATATAAAACTATCCAAAACTCAAATACTCAATAATCTCCATAAAGCAAGAACTTGATATTTGAATAAACTTAAACATTGCAATTCAAATAACTAAAATTTCTCGTCTCAAGGATCTCTCCATAATCAGCCACCACACACACTCTACTCAACACCGCCTTGTCGTCTCCCTTCAGAATTGCTTGCCTTTACCTTTATCTGCAATAAGAGGAAATGCATCTATAAGCAAAAACTTAGTAAGTACTATCTAGCTCACAAAATCTCCAAATGTGCAAACATGCTTCTAGAACAATATGAAAATCATATGAGATACTACTATGCTTGAAAGAAAACTAAGAACATGTATAACTCAAAACATGCATACTCAAGCAACAAATAATCTCAATTTACTTTTCTTGGCTCAACTTGAAACTTTAGCTATTCTTTAACTTTTGAAAACTTTCTGAAACTTTCGAAACTTTGCTAAAGCATATACTTGAAAATACTAATCACTTGGATCCACTGAAGACGTAAGTACCATCTCATGCGCGTTCCCTAAAAGGTTGGGGTAGCGAGCCACCAATCCTAATAGAGCAGACCTTGGTCTACCAGGGCCAAGACCTTGGAATTGGACACCTGGATTTCTTTAACGACGCCCTTGGACGCCGGGTACTGGCCTTATAAAATAAAATAGCTTTTCTTTCTTTTCTTTCTTATCTGTAAATGCCTTGGCATTTTCTGGAGCACCTTGCGTGCTAAAAATCCCTAAGTCTTGACTTTTGGGGATTTCTTAAGGCCTTGGCCTTTTCTTTTCTTATCTTTATCTTTTCTTTTCTTTTCTCATAGCTTTTCTTGGACCCTAAACTCACATAGGGTATTAATCAACATATATAAGCATATAATGAACTAAGATCACATGCAAAACTCAAACAAAAAGGAAATATCTCTTTTAAAAACTTTTAAAGGAAATTCTCGCGGAAAAACCGCCTCTTACTGCAGGTGAGCAGTACTTACATTGATATCTTGGACTTACAACCAAGATTAATGTCTAGAGCTCGGAAGAAACTTGAGATCTCAGAGAATTCTTCACGTCTACGCGTTCCTCTCGTCGCGGGGATCCCGAATATAGAATTATCTCTTGAAGAGGGGTCTCGGACGGCCCTCTCGGCTTGGTGTTGGTGTCGCCCAAGAGAGGAGAGGGAAGGGAGGGGTCGGCGCAGGTTAGGGGAAGGAGAGGGTTTGAGAGAAAATAAAACTTCTCTCTTTAATTAGCTATTTATACTTAAGGGGCGGATTAACTTAACTACAGCTTAAATATCTATCTTTCTTTCCTTTTTTGTGCTTGATACCCTAGCCCAGCTGGCCGCGCGCTCCCTTGGTCTCGTGGTGGTCGCAGGTTCGATCTCCGGCTGCCCTTAATTAGTTTATTCCATTTTTGGCTTTTTTTCCTTTTTCTTTTTTTTCTTTTTCCAAAAATAGCAAACGGACTCGGAAAATTCCATAAAAATACTCTAAAAATTCCTAAAAATATCTAGAATATTTCTAAACCATTTCTAAATAATTCTAAGGACTTTTAAAAACTAAAAATGAGAATTTTGGGGCGTTACAATCCCCCATACCTTATAAAAAGTTCGTCCTCGAACTTAGAATAACTCTGGATATCGTTCTCTCATGCTGTCCTCACGTTCCCAAGTAGCCTCTTCATGCTTTTGATTCTGCCAGATGACCTTCACTAGTGGCACTTCTTTGTTTCTTAATCTTTTAACTGCTTTGTCCACTATTTGTGTCGGTCTGCTCTCATAGCTAAGATCTTCTTGGATCTGTACTGACTGAGGCTGAATCACTTGGCTAGGGTCGTGAATACACTTCTTTAGCATAGAGACATGAAAGGTACTGTGGATAGCTGACATATCCTCTGGTAGGTCCAGCTCATATGCTACCTTACCAACCCTCTTTATGATCTGGTAGGGTCCTATGTAGCGAGGACTTAGCTTGCCCTTCTTGCCAAATCTCACCACTCCCTTCATGGGAGCGACCTTGAGAAATACTGAATCTCCAACTTGGAATTCAAGTGGCCTACGGCGTGTGTCAGCGTAACTTTTCTGTCTACTCTGGGCAGTCTCAATCCTCTGGCGGATCGTCTGGATAGCCTGAGCGGTCTCATCTATAAGCTCAGTCTGGCTGCCTAGTCCTGACTCCATCTCTTTCTTCTCACCAGCTTCTTGCCAACATATGGGTGATCTGCATTTCCTGCCATACAATGCCTCATAAGGTGCCATCCTGATGGTGGTCTGATAGCTATTATTGTAGGCAAACTCAGCTAAGCACAGAAATTTACACCAACTACCTTTAAAGTCCAATGCACAAGCCCTGAGCATGTCTTCTAAAATCTGATTTACTCTCTCTGTCTGTCCATCTGTCTGGGGATGGAAAGCTGTGCTGAACTGAAGTCTGGTGCCTAAGGCGCCCTGAACACACTTCCAAAAATGGGAGGTGAATCGCCCATCTCTGTCAGACACGATCGACCTCGGAACTCCATGAAGCCTGATCACTTCTTTCACATACAGCTGTGCCAATTGCTCTACCGAATGCGATAACTTGATGGCTAGGAAGTGGGCAGATTTGGTCAACCTGTCCACTATCACCCAAATTGTATCATGTCCATGGGTGGTTCTTGGAAGACCTGTGATAAAGTCCATGGATATTTCTTCCCACTTCCACTCTGGAATGGGAAGTGGCTGTAGAACTCCTCCTGGCCTCTGGTGCTCTGCTTTGACTCTCTGGCAGGTCAAGCAAGTACTGATATATCTGGCCACGTCTCGCTTGAGTCCAGACCACCAGAATCCTTTCTTTAAATCTTGGTACATCTTGGTAGAACCAGGATGCATAGAGTATGGGGTACTGTGGGCTTCTTCTAAAATATTCTTTCTTAGTTCCTCATTATTGGGGACGCAAAGGCGGTCTCCAAAATAGAGTATGCCACTGTCTGATATTCGAAACTCTGAATTTTCTGCCTCTTGGATCCCCTGCTTGATCTTCTGGATCTCTGGGTCTTGATCTTGCTTTTCTTGTATATCTATAAGCAGGGTTGACTCCAGAGTCAATGCAGAAAGTTGCCCAACTATTACTTCGACTCCAAAATCTTTTATTTCTTTCTGAAGTGGTAAAGACAGTGATGAAAGGGACATCAGTGCTGCACAGGATTTTCTGCTCAGTGCATCTGCCACTTTATTAGCTTTACCTGGGTGGTAGAGGATTTCACAGTCATAATCCCAGCGTGCTCGCTGCTTCCCAGTCGTCGCTGCCTACCTTCTCGCTGCCCTAAATCCCGTGTGCTTCGCCGGCAATTGCTTGCTCGATCGCGTGCCAAGATCAGCCCCGGCGAGCTTCAGTACTGATTCAAGGTATTGCTTTTTGCCCTAATTATCTCCCCTCCCCTTTTTCCTACAGGTGCAGGTGTTGGTCAAGGTGAAGGTCAAGGTGAAGGTGCAGGTGCAGGTACTAATTAGTTCCGATGAAGATGCTTTCAAGGTATCTTAACCAAGTCATTAACTGACATCTTAATTACCACGCGAGATGATCACTTAGGTCATTAACTGACATCTCAGGTATTGTCTGAAAGAGGACATGGAGTAGGGATCCTTGTTTCCTTGTTTGCAAGGGAAACAAATGCATCCTACTCTCTTCAAGAACCATCTGAGGTTAACAAGTTTTTGCGTCGGCTTGTCGCATAGAAGAAGCTCCACTTGAAGGAATGAGGATGTTATCACCTGATTAGTTTATTCATCAATTGTTTTAGATAGCTGATGCTTTGTGGCTTGCTGTTCTGTAAGTTTCTGTAAGTTTAGGTGTGTGGCTTGCTGAATGTTCCTGTTTCTGTAAGTTTAGGCGTGTTTCTTGTTTCTGTGGCTTGCTGTAAGTTTAGTCATCAATTGTTCCTGATCAGTTTACTTGCTGTAAGTTTCTGTGACTAAGTTTCCGTGAGTCAATTGCTGAATGAATCTTTTGTTACTTGCTGTTCTGCAAGCTTATGCTTTCTGGCTTGCTGTTCTGAATGGACAAACGAAGGCGTGTTACTACATTGCCAATGCTCAAGTCTAAGTTTAATGGACTATGCTTGCTTAAGTTTCTGTGAGTTTGTTTTGATTGTGCGAGTTCAGATTTCTATGAGTTTGTTTTGACTGTGCTGTTCAGATAGCTTATGCTTGCTTAAGTTTCTTGACAAACGAAGGCGTGTTACTTGCTGAATGAATGTAACTTTCTGTGAGTCAATTGCTGTTCTGTAAGTTTCTGTGAGGCAATTGCTGTTTTGTTAATTGCTGAATGAATCTTTTTAGGCTTGCTGAATGAATGAGTCAATTGCTGTAACTTTCTGTTAATTTGCTGTTCATTGGTGTCAATTGCTATTCTGTAAGTTCCTTGATGTTGTTGTGTTACACATAAGTATACATGCGTGCATGAGAAGGGTGAAAATGCCGTCATTGAAATTGCCTTGACAGTGATCGATCAGTGTGATCGGTCAGAATTTGCCTGGACCGATCAGGAGGTAGCCTGATCGGTCCAGCACCCTCTGATCGGTCACCTTGACCGATCAGGAGGTTGTCTGGTATAATGTTTGCAGTGCCATACAAGTTTGATCAAGCATCCAAGGAGGTAACACTATGGCTAGTAATCTTAAGCCATTCGTTCAAACAAGTTAAAGCTTACACTAATAGCGAAACATACAAATTTGTAACTTTGTTTTCACCGCTTTTCATCAGGTACTGCATCTTATGCATTAGAAGAATGAGAAATAACAGAAATCATTCATTTTGCATCTAGTGTAACGCAAGCAATATACATGCTCCAGAAAGCATTGTTAATGCCTTCTCTGTGTAGCTTTCTTATTTCCTTCGCGATGCCATAGACATTTTTGTTTGGCTTCATAGCCTGTTCCAGTTGTATATGGACATCCTTTTTTTATCTCAGTAACAGTCTTTCGGAGCTCATCGCGAGGCTGATTCAATTCCTTTGCCCTTACTGCATCATAACGAGTCAACCATTCTTTAATCTCAGCAGATTCTTCTGAAAGTGGTAAGCCTTCAGCAATATCAAGAGCAGTTTGATGTTCTCTTGTCAGTGCATTCACATTTATATCCGGGAGGTGTAGGAGAGTCACTACTACCTACAAGAAATGGGAATAATCTGACTAAGCATGATAAAGAAAATAAGAACCTTCAATTTCAGCAATAAGAAAAGTTTGACACCTGCTACAATATATCTTTGTCAACATTATTTCTGATATTATTGGGCCTGGGTACAACTCACTTGAGCTTGATGATCTTGGTTCCTTGAAGAGTTTGATTTCATCTGCAGCTATATTATGTCTGCAATTTTAGATGGTACACTAATAGGAAACTCAGTGTTTCTAGTGCATACCTAACTGTTCAGAAGAGGCTTTGGCCCTCAATAAGCAGGTGCAAACCTCCATTACTTCTATAGAAGCCTGTGAAATTCACAAACTACAGAAACATTTTTTTTTTATGTTACACTATCATTTGTGACATGTGTTTGTTTAAGGATAAGCAAAGAACACATTGCTATGCTATACATTTTTTACCTGGAAATTGTCAAAGATCCAGAAGGTATGTTGTCATCAAATTCATGCATTATGTCCCATGGTCCGTCTCCAACTCCGACTAAAATAATGGACAAGGGATATTTGCTGAAGCAAGATATGAAACAAATAAGGAACTCATTGCAGGAGCGGTGAGAAAAAAATTCAAACCACCACCATCATTTTCTCAAGCATAATAATTCATGGTTGAACAGAATTAGATCACACTTCCTAGTGTGGAATGCCCTATACAGTTTCAATTGAATGACTTGGATTCCTTTCGCTGACAAGAACAAAAATATAGACTGAAGCAAACTGCCATCTAAGCTTAATTAAAGATGGTGCAGCCAATGCAGACATAACCCAAACAACATTATATCAAACTTGATTAGGATAAAACAAATGGAATTAATAATAATATATACCTCAGTTCTTTTCTTCTTTGTTGCCACATGTAAAGCAGTGTTGCCTGCTCTATCTGGTAGCATGACTATGGCTGGATCAACATCCACAAGAGTTTTTACAACATCACAACTTGTTCCTTTAACTGCCATATGGAGAGCAGTTTGCCCTTTTTTATCAGTCCTCCTAGCAAGTTGTGGATCCTTCTCAAGCATTTACATCATAGGACTTGAAACATTATAGGATCAAAAAGGGTCATATGGGAAGTTATTCCCAATGTAGGGCTTGAAACAAAATCAATACTAGATCTTGGCACGCATAGAAACTTATAGGCAGCGAGAAGGAGGTAGGCAGCGATGAAGGTAGGCAGCGAGAAGGAGGTCCCTCTGCTAGCGATGAAGGTGATGAAGGTAGGCAGCGAGAAGGAGATGATGGTGATGAAGGGGATACAGTACCTTGAAGACCTTCAAGACAGGGGAAGAAGTAGGGAAGGCGATGAAGGTAGGCAGCGAGAAGGAGGTCCCTCTGTTAGCGACTGGGTGCGAAGATGAGAGGGGAAGCAGCGACGACTGGGATTTAGGGCACGCAATCGTCTGGGCAGCGGAGAGCAGGAGACTTCGCCGGAGAGCAGGACTGAGTCGCCGATCTTCTGCGGGATGCGGTCGGGCGGCGAGGGATTAGGGCAGGATTTAGGGCACGCGAGTCGCTCGAGTGTTTTTTGTGTGTGCGAGCGGAGGCGGTTCGGTTTGATCACGAGGAGTGGGCAGAGTCACGCGAGCGGCACACGTGTTTTTTTTGTCATTTTGCGTTCGGGACAGAGGGACAGAGAGAATTCGGGACAGAGGATCTGAAATGACCATGGACTACTCAGTTCGGATCCTCTGTCCTGAACTCGCGTCTGTCCCCTCTGTCCCGAGCACAAAACGACAAAAAAAACGTGCTTCTCGCGTGACTTCGCCCACTCGCGATCAAATTTTCCTCGCGCTCCACCCGTGCCCAAAATCCCTTCTCGCCGAACTCCCCCTTCGCATACAAGAACGCGTGCCCTAAATCCCTACCTCTCGTTGTTTCTCGCCGAACTCCCCCTTCGCAGACGAGCACGCGTTCCCCTCTGAACCTCCTTCTCGAATCCCTACTTCTCGCTGCTTCTCGCTGCCCTAAATCAGTTGAAGCACGCGTTTCCATTTTCTCTTCGCTCCGACAACTCTCTCGGTAGGTTCTCTTCCTCTCATTTTCTTCTCTTTCCCGTTATTCTCCTTCTTCTTGCCGGTGGACCTTCGCCAACCACCAGATATGCTTTGCCACCGCCGGATCGGCCTGGCCATAGCCTGCCATGGCCTTGGTAGGTCGGCCATGGCCCTGGTCACGCCCGTCTGGTGGTTGTGCCAAATGAGTGAAATTTTTATCCTCTTGCATTTTATCTTTTGTCCCAAATGAGTGAAATTTTGGTTCAATATGCATTTCTAGGGTGCTATCTTTTCTACTCCAATTAATGTTTCAGAATTATGTGTATGTTCATGAGGTGATATTGGTGCTTTCAAATAAATCTGTTCTTGGTATAAAATATGTGCTTTAATTTCTGTAGTTTCAATTTTTCTTGTTGGGAGCTAATTCATGAGTACAAGCAGATTCATGAGTACAAGGATGAAATTAAGAGATTGGTATTTCACAAAAAATTGTTGGAATTAATGAGTTGACATTGTGGACTTTGTTGAAATTTCTAAAGATCTCATCCAACATATATTACTTATTAGTTGAATATGGTTCCTTGTTTACTGCTGATCTTGTTGAATATGATTTTTTTGGGTTAGTTGTTGTTTCTGAAAACTTGTTAGATACACTTGTTAGCAGTAGAAAATGAGACTATAATCCTTCCTAGTCATTTTTTTTTGGTTCTGGTCCCTTTGGAACCCTTTGTTGCAGACCTCACACATGAACCTGTTGATTGCCATTAGTGCCTTGGGTGACAAAGCTATGACTTCAGTGTCTGGGTCTGAATCGATTGAATCAAATCCAAAATTAAAGGAAAAGGTAACAAGAACCAACTAAACATAATATGTGAAGAAATAGAACACCTGATTTGTTACTATGCATTCTTCCTTTTTCTTCTTTCCATTCTCTGCTCCTCTTTTTATGAACAAAATTTGTGAACAATTAATGAATGAATTTATGTATTAATTTGTGTAAGTCTTAATGATAAATTTATTTCTCATTTTTGCTTATTCAATACATGAAAAGTGTAAAAAACCTATCTCTGGATTTTGTTTTTGTGAAGATTTTTATGTGACAGTTAATCTAAAGCATTATTATTGCTTGTTTATGTTTATGTTTGTCATGGTTGATAACAATTTATGTTTATATTTGTTATGTTTTTTTGCAGGTCTATATTAGACGTGTTTGGAGATACACTTATCTTTGTTGAGCTTTGTCAGGTATATCTTTATATGTTATTTATATGTTATTTTAATAAAGATAGGATAAGTATATTCATTACTAGTATTGTTTAGCCTAATTTTGTCTAATTTTAATATGGTCAGTATTAGGTTGCTATTGAATGACATCTTCAAGTAACAACAACATCCACCATACCAAATTTGAAACTGTACGATGCAGGGAATGTGGACTAAGAGCATTAGTCCTAGTCTCTAGATCAACCAAGAACCCAGGATGTAAGCAGCATGGATGGTTCAAGTGGGTGACGTCTAATACTGGATTAAATGAAGACAGTAGTCGCACACATTTTAGAATGTTGTCAACAGTAGAGTCAAGAGTAGGACGTGAACACATTGCTTATCATCGACATAATATGGAAAATTAGAATGTAGCGTTTATGGTCTGGATATTAGTGATTGTAAACTTAATTCTGTTAGCTGTATACTTGTTTTGTTTGTCAGTTGGTATAGTTAAGTAATGCAAGTGTTGTAATATGATAAAAATATTTAATTATGGATGATGCGACATTTGATCTGTGTTTATGAATGAATTCAATATTTTTTGTCACACGAGGTCTACATTGTTTTAGAATGTATATATTTATGGGTGCTGCCAATAATGTTTTAGTTGAAATATTGATGCACAGCGTTAATATTGTTTTAGTTGCATAGCGTTAGAAATATTGATGCACAACGTTAATATTGTTTTAGTTGCATAGCGTTAATATCGTTTGCATAGCGTTAGAAATCCTGTCCATTGTTTTAGTTGAAATATTGATGCACAACAACATGATTCATGGGTGCTGCCCATAATGTTTTCCTAGTGTGCATACGCCAAGCAATGACTGGAACAGCTGCAAAGTCATGGGTGCTGCCCATATGAATCGGAAGACACTGCAATCCCTTGGTTTGTGATATAGTTTGTGCTATAAGGATCTCTAGCTCCCTAGCGGTAATATCACGGGGCTAATCATCAAATTTGAAAGAAAGCGTATGGAGGTACTTCTTGTAGGCTGCTCTCCATTTCCGGCAAGTTGCAGATAAAACAACAACATCTCGAGTAGTTCCAAGAAGAGAAAGTATTTAGGCACAGGTTAGGAAAAGTATTTTGTTCCTTAATTATTGTTTGATTACTGATTGCATTTAGCTTTCATCTGATTTGCATGTTCCATTATCTTACCAATGATATCCAAGATAAAGTAGCTTAGTCAACCACAACAGTTTGAAGCAGTTTAGTCGCAACAATGAGTTGAATTATACAAATGCAAAATCCACTTCTAAACTAGAGTTCGACAAAGGAGGAGTCATTCAGTGAAAAATGACAACATGAATCATAATTTGCTGGGAGAAACAATGATAGCTAAGTTCTAATCCAACCATTTGAGCTTCACAAAGTTTGCTCATGTAAAAACAAAAATAAAAATAAGTGAAGGATCAATGATGTGATGTGTTTCTCAGCAGTTGTGGATGATGACTCAATTTGAAGTGGCTTGCATTGCATGCGGCCTTACCGATGTCTTCGAAGGACTCACCTGCGATGAAACAATGCTTGAAATTAGTGGGAACACAAGCAATATACATGCTCCAGAATGAGATCCAGAAAGTAGGATACCAGATGCAACAAAGGAAACAACAATGCAAAACAAGAAGACAATCGTGGAATGCAACAACAATGCAAAACAAGAGTAAGGTAAGTAGGATACAGAAACAATAACAATATTATCTAAAGAAACGGTTGCAAAGAGATCCAAACAAGCAGTATTATCTAAAATCATCAAGAGTCAGGTATCAAGATGGCTAAAAATTATATAGAACTGAAAAAGTAGTCAAGTGTTTTCTATTAAATTTAATCAAACTCTGTTTGGGCTCACAAATAATCAGCTTTAATGTTCTATGTATAAAACATTGCATAGGGTGGTTTTTGTTTTCCGACACAGAACCGCATAACAGGTCGATATAAATGATGAGTAAGTAGGAATCAATTCAAAAATAAGAAAAAAGAATCTAAACAGCAAGAATTAAGAGGGAAAATCCAGTTTAGAAGTGGTTATGGTTTATCAGCTCAAGGGATATCTAACAGGAAACTCTAGCAATCTGAACAAAAGTTAAAACAGTCACAGTTCGAGGAGTTTAGTACTATTCTAGATCAAATTAAAAAGGTGATTAGATTGTTTGCATGAGAATTACTAATCCAAACTCAGAGAAACTAAGAAAATATCAAAACTAAAACCCAACAAACGATTGCAGCTTACGTGTTTTGGTTTTAGTCAATGTTGGTTGTATAACAACATGCATGGTGATAAACCCTACAGGTAGCTCACTGAAAGGTGATTTGCATTGGGCAATTGTTGTGCTGTTCTCCAGTACTTTGCCAGCACTTACGAGTTTGACATCATTAGCCACTTTTGGTACAATCTTCTTATCTAGAGAATACAACAGAAGAATATATTAAACCACAACTTTGGCATGGACGAAGACTAATAAATAAAAAAACATTAAAATCACAAAGATTCTTGCAGATGTGAAGCCATAATAACATGGTAGGCATAAATGGGGTAATTAAGAATATTAAGATAAAGACTCATAAATGCTACATTTACGAAAGACTCATAATTATCATCACAAATGAATTTTCTACTATAAATCCTTAAACAACTCGTACAGATTGCATTGTTGTAAAAGTCGGCGCCTAAGCCCGCCTAGGTGCCACTTAGGCGCTAGGCGGCACCCCACCGTAGTGCCGCCTAATGCCGCCTAGCGCCGCCTAACACCGCCTAGGCACCGATTAGGCGCCGACTAGGCGCTAGGCGGTAGTCCTCCGCCCGACTACCGCCTAGCGATTTTTAAAACCTTGACAGATTGCAGTCGGTATCTTTTATTGTGATTATACTTTCAAGAGTTTAAACATGTCATGTAATCTGCTTTCTTCTTTGACCCCAAATGTTGGTTGATCTCAAATGAGATGATTGAAATTGAAAACAAAGTAAAACAGACAATACCACATTCTACCTGCTACCAGATGAAGGATATCTATTCTGTGAGAGAAATGGAAGAGAAAAAAATATAGGGTGCTAATGATAAGAGGCACCACACCCATTGGTCCCACTTGGACAAGTGTGATTGCCCATTATAAATATACATATAAATGGATCTTTCTCCTTATTGCTCAATCTGATTTTGGGATAAGTGGTCAGAGAAGGAGGTTTGGGGTTTGAATCCGACCTATATCAAAAAAGCACTTATATTTGTGAGTTATGATCGACGTGATGGGCGTGTTAAAATAAAGAAACTCCACATCCATTTCTCCACATGGATAATTGCAATTCTTCACTATATATATATATATTTGTCAATTGCCTAACAGCTCTAGCTAAAGGATGTTGAGAGAGAACTGGAGAAGAAGGGGAACTTATTTCCCTCATTTTGGGCCGGAGCAAGTCAGACAGAAAATAGAAGCCAATTACATCAAATATGTTCCAAAAGGAATAAAAAAAATATATATAGAGGAAGAACTAAGCGCCAAGAGGGTAATAAAGAGGAAAAACATTCAACCACATTAAAATTAATTCCAGGTTAAATTCACCTTTAGAAGACGATCAAATAAGAGCAAAGCTCCAAGCTAGATTGCTAAAGACTTCAAACATGATTGTAGCAGATCATGCAAAAGATAATCACAAAAAAAAAAAAAAAAAAAAAATCAACAAGGAAAATGTGCATCTAGAGCAGCTGGTGAAGGCCAGCATGTGCTTGCCATCTTTGGGTTTGAGACTTGTCATCCTCAAATATTTGGGGTATGGACTATGGAGGCTCAAGGGTTTCCCTACATCTAGAGCAGTGATATCATGATCTTCGCTCTGCTAGCGACTAGAAGCGAAGATGAGGGAGGAAGCAGCGACGACTGAGAAACAGCGATCCGAACTGATTTAGGGCAGCGAGAAGCAGCGAGAAGTAGGGATTCGAGAAGGAGGTCCAGAGGGGAACGCGTGCTCGTCTGCGAAGGGGGAGTTCGGCGAGAAACAGCGAGAGGTAGGGATTTAGGGCATGCGTGCTTGTATGCGAAGGGGGAGTTCGGACATGAAGGGATTTTGGGCACGGGTGGAGCGCGAGAAAAATTTGATCGCGAGTGGGCGAAGTCACGCGATAAGCACGTTTTTTTTTCGTTTTGTGCTCGGGACAGAGGGACAGACGCGAGTTCGGGACAGAGGATCCGAACCCTGGGTCCGGATCCTCTGTCCCGGGACAGCGCCTATCCCGGAGTTCCGATCGTCGGCGATTGCCGGCGAGCCGTCCGATCGACGATCGGATTCCACCAATAATTTTTTATCGTCGTCCCGAATAAGAGGATATCCTCGGAGAACGGTGAACCGGTCGGAATCGTCTTATTGCAATCTCGTCGGATTTCGACGGTGAATACGACAACATCACAATTGCGGCGATACCCGACTGGCTCACCGTACCCCCCAAAGTATAGTTTTGTTCGGGGCGACGGTCGGAGACCGCCGATGATGTCCGATCGTCGATCGGACGGCTCGCCGGCGAGCGGGATAGAGGGACAGAGGCCGGATCCAGGACAGAGGATCCGACCTCCCGAACCCTGGACTACTGCGGACTTGCCATCGTGGCTCGTCCGCGTCATATTTTTTTTAAAATATAATTTTTTTCTCGTATCGTCGTTCTCAAAGCCTAGGTTTTCTTCCAGCCCCTCCCGAGTCCGGATCCTTTGTGCCGGAGAGACCACTATGCCCGTGTGCCAACTCACCGGCGATCGCCGGCGAGTCGTCCGATCGACGATCGGACACCACCAATAATTTTTGATCGTTGTTCCGAATAAGATGATATCCTCGGAGCACGGTGAACCCGTCGAAATCGTCGCATCAGATGTCTCGTCGGATTCGACGGTGAATACGGTACCATCACAGATGCGACGATTTCGACGGGTTCACCGTGCTCCGAGGATATCATCTTACTCGGAACGACGATAAAAAATTATTGGTGGTGTCCGATCGTCGATCGGACGACTCGCCGGCGATCGCCGGCGAGTTGCCACACGGGCACAGTGATCTCTCCGGCACAGAGGATCCGGACTCGCCCCTCCCTCGCTGCGACATCCACCCTCACCCTCCCTCGGTGAGACAAGCCCCGCGCCTCTGCGACGTGCGACATCGACCCTCGACGATCCAGATGATGGCGTCGCTGACACGTTCGAGGGGTCGGCCACGGCCAGGAAGAAGCATGGCGCCTCCATCTAGAAAAAGGGCAAGTGAAAGACGATTTCGAAGTTGATGCTGGAGAAGTGTTGTTACGTCTCCCCCCAACAGTGTGAGGACAAGTTCAACGACCTCAACAAAAGATACATAGCTTGTCTTTCTATTGATTGTTGGTGTCTAGTGAAATATGTTAAGAGTGTCATTTTGAATTGCCACTAAGTTTTCAGTTTTATTGGCCTGTAGATTGTTTGATTATCAGCTATTGTTTCTTTGAGTTGAAATTGACACCTCGCAAAGATTTCAAATATGCGGTTGCTCGAATTCTTGTGTCGTTCTACTATGCTTGGAACCATAAGGGAGTCGTCTAGAGAAGTTAAGTGGAGAGTCTGGCTTAGTTAGAGTGTTTGAGGCGGGAGTTCAATTATGGACAGGGCTAGAGGAGCTCTAATTCTAAGGAAATTCGGTGAGTTATAGACCGAGAGGGATTTCATTCAAACTGAATTAAAGTCTCGATGACTTTGTTTCAATACTATTCCTTTATGTTAGCATTTCATTTTATTAGTACTTGGGCTTTTGATCCTCAAACTACTCGTATTTCGAATCTACTTAGAAAAATTGTTTGCTACAACTTAACCTTCCTTTGACCTTATCAGACCTACTTCACTTCTAACACCACCTCGATTATTCTTTCGCTTAGTCTAAATTCAGGTGGAAGAAGTTACTCCTCTGATCTCAAACTCTTAGCTCAAACTAAGTCGAAACCATAAGAATTGCTTGAGAGTTTAGGTCTTCCTTCTTAGGTCTTAGAATGAGCAGACACTCAGTAGTGTTACCATTTGGTAAAACTTTATAGATAAACATTAAGGTATCTCAATGATAAGTTTAACCGCCAAGGTCACGTATTAAGCTCTGCTTTCACTGCACCAAAAATACTCTTTAACAATGGTGGAAAATCATTGTAAAAGATCCTAAAAAATTGTTGTTAATTGATGCGTTGAGAAAGAGGGAATCAGTCAAAGGCAACGGTTTTTAATCGTTGTCTTTTCATCTAAAACACAACAAATTTTTACCGTTGTGAATCAAGTTGAACCGTTGTGTTTCGAGTTAAAAGACAACGGTTTTTCATTAAAACGACAACAATTTTTAACCGTCGTGTTTCAATAAAAAAATAATGATTTTTAACCATTGTCTTTGCGCGTCCTTGTCTTTCTCAACGCATCGATTTACAATGGTTTTCTAAGTCTTTAACAATGGTTTTTAACCGTTATATTTCAAGTGTAAAGATAATGGATTCTAACCGCTATCTTTGAATGTCCTATTTTTCTCAACGCACCGATTTATCATGTTTTTTTGAATCTTTGACAACGATTTTTAAGTGTTGTCATTTATTTTAAAATATTATCAATTTAACTATTTTAACCATTATTGTTTCTCAACACACATTGAAAAACAATAACTATTATCTCAAACATATTATATATATAATAAACCATTTTATATAAACATATATATCATCTCATCTTAATATGATCTAACACACACACACACAATACTTGGATTAGTTTCTAGCAGCATGTAGTATCAATGTGTCCTTGAGTTGCAGCAGTGTCGAAGGCTATGGAAGTCAGTGAATTTGTAGTCATTGCTAGTGCAGGGAAACATTGCAAGAGATCCCCTCAACACTTTTGCATTTGCTATCAAAGAAAAGGAAAATAAACAAGTCCACAAATAATCAATAAAAGCAACTAACAAAAATGTTCAACAAGAAATTAACTAAAAAAACTGAGGTAAAGGAAAATGACCAATCGTTCAAGAAAATTTAAGAGGAATGAAGGAAGATCTCTAGGCTCCCCTATCATGCAACATTTCAACTTATACAGTAATTCTAGAAAAACCATACTCTTCCTTTTGCGCGCAAACTAGAATCTCTATAACATAAACAATCAGAACTTGAGTTCAGGTTATCCAACTCATAGTTGTGATAATGGTGTCATCCCCATTACTTAGCAACAATCATCTCTTGAAAAAAAAATACTTATGGTCAGCAAAGAAAAAAAAAAGAGAAAACAAGAGCATATCCTTACTTCTCTTCATTACTTCGAAGAAATGAAACAAGATCAATTTATGACCCAACTTAAGGTAGCACAAAATTACATTTAATGAATAATAATTTGTCAGCCATGATAATTTGTTGGAAAGCAAAAAAGGGAGGAAAAAAAGAATTCATCAATGATAATAGTGCTTACCAAGATGGCCCTGCTTAGCAACAATATGAAATGAATCATAGCTGCTGTTGACCTTGATGCCAAATGATTGAACACAAGCAAACCTGATCATCAACTATAGACATATTCTATGAAATCATAAGCAAACCTGATCGACAACTATAGAGACATATTCTATGAAATCACAAGCAAACCTGAGCAATATAGACAACCACCCAAGGTTGATCAGTTGACCAGAAGAGAAGAAGGAGAAGGAGAAGGAGAATGAGAATAGTATTCATATTTTACGATGGAAAGAAAGTGAGTGAGAATAGTATTCACATTTTACCGAGGGCCTGAAATGATTTCATTTCAGGCCCACGTTGGACCTGATATGAAATCATTTCAGATCTATATTCTTGACGATAACTAAATATTTTAAATGTTTCAGATGTACCGGTTGCGTTCACTAGACGAGATGTTGTATTGTTACTGGGAATAGCTGACCGAGGTGTTTCGATCCCTATTAATTCAAATAAAGCATCGGGTGACCTCTATCTTACTTACTTCTCAAAAGAAAAATAACTTACCAGAACAAGAATTGAGGAGTTACTTAAATATTATGCTAAAAGTGTTGAATCAGAGGATGATGTTGTATTAGTGTGTAAATTCTATATTTTGTATATATTTATTTGTGTCTTATTTTCGTCTAGTACATATAAGGTCCCTCTAGGTCATGTTGATATAGTAGATGATTATGAGAATCTTGGTAGATTCAACTGGGTTGAATCCATCCATCAATTTTTGTCTTCACAATTACCTAAGATCGGGGACTTATTTTCATCAACTCAGAGTGTTAACTACGTCAAATCAGAACCCGGTCTAGAAAATTTTTTGGAGAACTTTATGGGGTTATCATTGAGTTTGGAAGGTTATACGGCTTGACACCTAAAGCTTTAGAGGGTGTACGGGTTTAAAAACCTAAGTGTGGGGGTCCGAATTGAATAAACCTAAACTTTAGAAGGAAAGGAAGTAATAACCTAAACTATAGGGGCTAAATCACAAAAATACCTTACGTTATATTCCCTTTCTTCTTGCGGTTTCGGCCGAACCCTTTTCCCCTCATCCCGATTGCGAGCCCTAGTTTGTAGCCGACACACCTTTGCCTCGTCGCGTTCTCCACCCCAACAAACTCGACGCTCGTTTCTCTTCGCCTGGTCCGCGACCCGTCGCCAGTCGATCCTCCTCAGGCGAGGGTGGCGTCATGGTGCATGGGATGTGGGGAGACCATTCCATCTCTGGCCGCTGCAAGTTTCCTTCAGTCGGATCCCTCCATCCCTACGCAAGGACGATCGAACTCATGTTGGTTGGATTAGGTTAGCAGCTGTGATCTCCCCTGCCGCCGGCCACCGGGATCATCTCCTCGCTCAGGAATAGCCGGAATCGAAAATAGGAGTGGGTACTCGGGATTTAAAGGTAAGCTTGGTTGTTTGCATTAGATTTGGAACCGAGGGATTGAGCTGAGGAGTGGAACATGAAACTGAATCCTTGTGTGTGTTGGCAGATCTGATTCTGGAAATTGGAAGTGGAAATTGGGCTCCAATTCCTCATCTTCTGCTTGCTGTGAGGAATTGGGTGGCTGCTGAGTGAGGATCTGTGATTGGAGCTTGTGGTGCTCGACAGAAGTCAGGTAAGGGTGCTCTCTAGCTAATTTGATTTGGTTATGGGTTTGTTTAGTGAATTGTGCGGCTGAGTTGATGATCGGCAATTGGAAATCGTGATAAAGGTTAATCTCATTTGGGTTCTGTTCAAGTTTCAAACCTGAGGTAGGTGTAGATAATTCCTTCATCAGTTTTTTCTCTGCCGTGAGCTGATGAATAGGAAATTGGGTATAGATCAAGCTTGGGTATTGATCTGTAGAAGGAGCTGATAGCAATTGCATATGTGCTTAGGGTTTGTTAGATTTTGATCTTGAAGATTCTGGGCTTAATATCCTTGGAAATCAAACCTAATCATATATGTGCGGCTTATCTATTTGATTCATTTGGATTAGGTTGCTAACCTAGAATTTAGATCCGGTGATGTTGTCACTTGATACTTGGAGTTGGGTTGAGGTTAGGACTTATTTGAGATTTTAAACTCATAACCTAAACGTGACAAAGTTGAATGGGAATTTAATCTAAAATGAACCCACTCCTAACTACGTGGAATAACTAAGAACCTATCATCTAATTAGATATCATTAAATGAAAAAGGTGATTAGGTTAACCCTGATACGGTTTAGGGATTTATTTAGTTACTTGCTAATTGTTATGATAGCTAAAATTGTGTCCATTGATACAGGACACTGATCACTTTTGGACTTCTGGACGGGAGGTTCTTGTTTGATACGGATTACTCCTACTTTTGAGGCGGGTACCCCTGACTTATCTTTTTAGATACTGTTTTACTATTATGCATAGTTTGTTATGGATAACAGTAAGTTTATACGCTATGCTTGCCTTTGTTTATTATGATCTGATATATATTGCTTAGATGACTCCTGTTTAGTTCCATATAGTCTTGATATTTGCCATGCGTCCATATGTGCTTAGATATGGTGGTAGGTCACTTTGTATCTGCAATTGGATTGATTTCTAGATATACCTTGCATGGATACCTAGAGTAGAATTTGTTAGGTCTGGATACATGTGTGAGACCTATACTTTTCCCACCGATGTGTGGTTGAAAACCTGGTTAGTGAGGAGGGAGTTGTTGGCATACACTACCCTCAAGTTACATACTGAGCTGTAGGCTCTGTATGATTGCATACTGGCGATCATCGACTCCCCTAGGGTCTGAGCCTGTCGAGCAGTTAGGTTTCTTTATTGATAGAGCTATTAGCGTTGTGCTATTATCATGATGGCGACCATCGGCTCCCCTGAAGTCTGAGCCCGTCCCCAGTCATGTTTGAGGTTGCATAGCCACAGGTGCTGGGCTACATACTTGCATTGCCACAGGTGTTGGACATCATATTTGCATAGTCACAGGTGCTGGGCTACATGTTGCATCCGCCACAGGTACTAGGCGTCATATTTGCATAGTCATAGGTGCTGGGCTACATATTGCATCTGCCACAGGTGCTAGGCGTCATATTTGCATAACTACAGGTGCTGGGCTACATACTTGCATTGCCACAGGTGTTGGACATCATATTTGCATAGCCACGAGTGTTGGGCTTCATATGTTGTACGCCACAAGTGGTTGGTTTCTCTATGCAACCATGAGTGGTTGGCTTGTCTGTTTTCTGTTCACCCGACCGCCGGTCTGGTGGTGGCTGAGGTGTATAGAACAGATCTTTGCATCGGGTGTATAGGATGCGCCCCAGTTGCCAGTCCCAGGTCCCTATGACTCCAATGATGGATGCTTCCGTATAGTTATGTTTCCTTTACATCGTATTATGTGGTTTGTATTTGTTTTATGTCGTGGAACTTATATCGCATTTCAGTTGTCTTGGTATTGTATTTTTGACTCCTCTGATGGACTATGTGTTTGTTGTTTTTGTGGTAAGTCGGATCGGTCCACAATCAGGTATCGTTTACTTTGTGTTATGGTTATGTTATACCTTGATTTTGAGGCCTGAGGCCAAATTATTATTGCGTGTGTTGTTTGTATATGTAAATTGTCCGTCGGACAGGGAGATGCTGCCCGATTTTATATTGGAACAGCGGCTCCTGGGTCTCGGGGCGTGACACAGAGATACCACACCAGCACCACCCTCCCTTACCTAAAGGGATTTGCTGGCCTTTTGGCAGTGAGTATAATTTTGTTGTTAAATTTTATAATATTTTACTGTCGTTTATGTATTTGTATGTAACACTTGGTATAAACATCGTTTTTGGAGCATGTACCAATTCAAAAACCATTCAATGTTCAAGGACCCTGAATAAATAAGTGGAGGAATATTCCTTCTCATATTAGTAGGGTGAGGGCCCTTATCGACCGACTCTTGCCGAAAGAGGTAATTATTCTAAACTGTGACCTATGTTAGTTTGATATGAAGTTGTTAACATTTGTGTACCTGTTAATTGACAGATGATGATTGAAATAATTCTTAACCTAAATGAAAAAACATTGTTTGAGAACCTTGATATCGGTGATGACATTCCACGCCCAATGGAGACATCACAAGGAGATGTCACAGAAGCTGTAAGGCAAAGTACTAAGGAATGTGGTGACTGCATTCTTAAAGACAACCGAATCAAGGAGCTATCAGCGGAGAACATGTTTTTGAATGAAAGGGTTAAAGAATTACTTACAATAGTTGAAAAAAGGACATGGAGGCTCAATCAAGCTATCCTGTAGTCGATCCTCTTTCTGAACCAGGAGCTTGTAGAACAAGGAGAGGACGTGACCGAAGTCGGTATGATTACAGGGATACTCCAATTGGCAGTCCATTATGACACCAGCTATTACCTAAGGGGAAGCGGAGCAAGAAACAAATATCAAATGCCATGGACAAGGGAAAAAGGAAAATTAGTGGGAATGATATGGATGAAGCAAGAGAAACCATCACTGTAATGGAAGTCATGTCTAAAAAAGATATAGAGGAGGAAACAAATAGGATCACCGAACTTTACAAAATGAGACAACAAGACATTGATATATATGATTTACTTTCATGTAAAATAGGTCAATTATGTTGATTTTGGTCATTAATTATTTTTTTTAATATTTATCGATGTAGTTTATGAAAAAGCATTTTATGACTTTAAAGAAGAAAAATCAAGATGAAGATGTCGCCAACCTGCTAAATAAATTGGAGAACCTAAAGTAAGTTAGGACACATAGTTTATTTAATATATCTTTTTCTTTAATATATTAACTTATTGATTAACTTTGCAGGTTGACAACTCAAATAATTTGGGAGGATGCACCCTTTGGTTTGAATATGCATTCATTCTTATCTGTTCTGAATGGAGAGGTTTTTACAAAAGGCGAGGTAATTGATGCCTTTCGTAAAATTCTATTTAAGGGAGCATCCGCATGTGGTAGGTCATACAACAAGTCAATATATTGTTCAACCTTCTTCACAGTAAGTGATCTAAATGAATTTAGAATATATATTGTAGTAGAACTAATTTTATGATTTGATTATTAATAATTTTGTGTGTTTTTTTATTAGTCATTAATAAGATCCTCAAGAAAGTTTGGCCTGCAATAAATGATGAAGACAGATATGATAGATGAAGGTTTTAGATATATTTTAATACCTTTGTGCATTGATAATACACACTTTTACTTGTTGTCGGTAAATACAAAATCAATGACTTTCAATCATTACAATTCTCTTGCTAGTGGCCGTAAAATATAAATATGAATTTGACTCAGCGGTGAGCAACCATTTTTTATTTCTTTGTTAATCATTTAGTATAAAATCTCATTGATATTGAATTTTAAATTCATGATCTTACTTACAGGTAAAAGATTTAAAACAATATACTCGCGAGCAACTTAGGGTTATTCATCCATATCTAGAAAGTTATCATCCCTTGGACCAACGGGGCTCTGTCAGAGCTAATTATCCCCAACAAGAAGCCAGGTAAGTAAATGAGGATGAGTTTCAATTGAAAAGTAATTTATAAAATACATGGAAAATAAAAATGCTGATGTTATTTACAGTGTGGACTGTGCCTTTTTTTTTTGATGAAATACGTTCGATGTCTCATATACGATGAGAAAATGGACTTCAAACAAGGAGACATGAGAAAAATGAGATTTGATGTAACACTTTTAATTCTGAGGGACATATGTTGTAAAACATTGAATTAATTATCCATTGTATTGTTGTAAAAAACATCCTATGTTGTTGAAAAAATAATTGTGTATAGTTTTGTCACATCTATATAATTATATGTTAAGAAAAATAATTGTGTGCTGTTTATTCAACTCTAGTTGTTGCATTGTTCTGTGCCAACTGATATGGTATGAGAATATAATTGATATTCATTAGGACTGTTGAGAGTTGTAGGGGTAGTTAGGTCTTTTTCTATCTTGTGCCATTAGGGTTTTATTTTTTGCAAGCTATATAAGTTGTGTATATGGTCCTGTTTTAATTAAGTTTTGAAGAGTTTTTTTTCTTCAACATGGTATCAGAGCCAAGTTCTCCTAAAACCTAATTTCTTTTTTCTTTCTCTCCACGGCGCCGTCCCTCTCTTCTCTGCTTTCTCGAGCCCGACGCCCCTCTCTGCTTTCTCGAGCCCGAAGCCCCTCTTCTCTGCTTTTCTTCCTTCGCAGCTGCAGGAGCGTCTGTTTTTTTCCTTTCTTCTCGACGCGCAAGGCCGACGTCAGACGTGCGAGCCCGACACCGACGTTGGTTTTCTTTCTTCGCGACGCGCAAGGCCGAGAGTTGCTCTTCCTTCACGACGCGCAAGCCCGACGCTCCCGTTTGCTCTTGGCGAAACGCCAACGTCGCTGCTCATTCCTCGCGACGCGCGAGCTCATCCCTCGCAACGCGCGAGCCCATCCCTCGCGACGCCGCTGCTCTTCCTCGCAACGACGCTCATCTTCTCTTGCAACGCCGACGTCGCGTGAGTACCTGGGCGTCACTCTTCACGCTTGGTCCTGCTTCTCCGACGACACTGCTCTTCCCTCGTGACGACGACGTCGCGCTTCTTCTCCAGGGCTTCTTCTCACAAGCCCTAGTTGCTGATCTTCACGCCTGGTCCCTGCAGCAGGACAATAACAAAGAAGTCTTCGAGGGGCTCTTGTGCCTCCTCGGTGGCAAGGAGAGGCAGCAGTAGCCCTTTATGTGGCAGTAAACCTCCTGCGTTACCTATGACTGAGAATCCGTTCCTCTTCGATGCTGAGCCCTAATTGCTGATCTTCACTTCCTGTTCCTCATCCTCGGCTGGCGTATCCCTACAAACAGAGAAAGTTCCATTTGGTATGGCAGATATTTCTGGAGAAAGTTCTGGGATGTCTACAGATCCTTTGGCTTCCTCTGGACAGGTACAACCAATTTTCACAATGGCAGGAACGGGAGGATCTGGTCTTCAGATAACCTCGGAAAAATTGACCGAGACAAATTATGCATCGTGGGCAGTTGCGGTTGAACTTTACATAGAAGGCCATGATAGACTGGATATTCTTCACGGTACTAGAGTGAAACCAGATGAAAAAGATCCTAGCTTTCGTATTTGGAGGCGTGACAACATTCTGGTAATGACTTGGATACTCAATTATGTTAGCTCTGGCATCAAACAGGTCATTCTTCATAACAGAACAGCTGTAGATATGTGGAGGACACTGGAGTAGATGTATAGACGCAAGCATGATATGCTGCGTACTTATCAGATAAGTAGTCAAATTTTTAAACTTGAGCAAGGTTCTATGTCTGTTACAAATTATTTTGCTGCTCTAAAAGGGCTATGGGATGAGTTTGACTACTACAGGATGGACAATTGGATTTCTACTGATGATCATCAGAGATATCTGAAGCTCCTGGAGAAGGACAGAATCATTAAGTTTCTTGATGGGCTTCATGCAGAGTTTGAAAGTTTAAAAGGACAAATTCTTAGTCTTGATCCTACCCCTTCTCTAGAACAAGTCTACTACAAAATTCTAAGTGAGGAAGGCAAGAGAAGGACCATGAATAACAAAGGTAATATCTCTGCAGCAAGCACTCCAATTGGGGAGACATCTGCTTTTGTCGGTTCTTCTAACAAGCTCAAGTCTGGGGGAACAAAAGGAAAAGGTGGAAAATTTTGTCAGCACTGCAAGAGGACTAATCATGATTCAGATTTTTGTTGGGAGAAATATCCAGAAAAAAAACCTAAAAAATTCAAATACAATGACAAGAAAGCTCCTAGTCGTGGGAACCTTGCTGCCCAGAAATTAGTGGATGGGGAGACTACTGATTCCTCGGTACCTTCTAATATTGAGTTGTCATCTACTGATATTGCCAAACTTCAGCTCCTTTTAACGCGGCTTCAGACTTCATCCTCTGCTAATTCGTCTCAAGCGCACACAGGTATTCGTGGCCTGGAGTTAAGTATTGATGGGTCAAGATCTTATAGCCCCTGGGTTATTGACTCAGGAGCTACGGATCATATGACAAATCTTGCTAATTCCTTCATTTCCTACTCTTTGTCTTCTGGGCAGGATAAAGTGACCATTGCTAATGGCACCAAAGCTACCGTTGCTGGAAAAGTTTCCATACAACTGGCAGACCACTTTATCCTATCCTCTGCTCTTCATGTCCCTTCCATTTCTCTTAATTTACTTTCTGTTAGTAGTATTACTAAACAACTCCACTGCTCAGTAACTTTTTTCCCTGATCATTGTGTCTTTCAGGATCTCGAGACCAAGCAAACGATTGGGACTGGCCGTGAAGTAGGAGGTCTTTATTACTATCATCTTGGAACAACATCTGCTCTGAAGTCTACAGCCCAGTGTTCAGAAAATAAGCATCAAGAGATTTTGTTATGGCATTCTCGTTTGGGACATTTGTCTTTTCGGTCATTAAAGGTCATATTTCCTAGTCTCTTCTCGTCTATTTCTTTTGAATCTCTTCAATGTGAAGTTTGTCAGTTATCCAAACATTGTAAAACTCATTTTTCTAAGTCCGTGAATAAAAGCTCGTCTCCGTTTGACCTTGTTCATTCAGATGTATGGGGTCCTTCTCCTATGCCTTCTTTAGATGGCTACCGATACTTTCTCTCTTTTATTGATGATTACACCCACTGTACATGGCTTTATCTGATGAAAGGCAGAGATGAGGTTCCTCGACTCATTCAACATTACTGCAGAATGGTCGAAACTCAATTCCACACAAAAGTTAAAACTTTTCGATCTGATAATGCACGGGAGTACTTTACACAGTCTCTAAATACTTTTCTACAGGATTTAGGAATTTTTCACGAGTCATCTTGTCCCTACACACCTCAATAAAATGGGGTGGCTGAAAGGAAAAATCGTCATATCCTTGAAACAGCCCGTGCATTATTATTTTAACGTCAATTACCCAAATATTTCTGGGCTGATGCTGTCCTTGCAGCTGCTTATATCATTAATCGTCTACCATCAAAAGGTCTTGGGTATCGGTGTCCTCTCACTATTCTTCGTCCTGACACTATGTTGTTCTCCCTTACACCTCGGGTATTTGACTCCCTTTGTTTTATTCATGTTCTTGGTCCCAAGACCTCTAAGCTTGATCCTCGTGCTATACGGGGAGTATTTCTAGAGTATTCCACTTGCCAGAAAGGCTACAATTGCTTTGATCCTATTACTAGGACACGATATGTCGTGAAAGATGTTACGTTTTTTGAGTCCGAGTCCTATTATTTTTCCCAGACTCGCCCTCAGGGGGAGAATCTTACCTCTGAGAATCTTACCTCTTCTCTTGTACCTCAAGTTGTTCCTGCTCATATTTCACTGGATGTCATGGAAAATAAAAAAGATGATGCTCCGTTACTGGGCTCGCAGACTTCACAAGAAATTATTACTTACAAGCGACGAAGACATAAGCAAGGACCTACTACGAATCGGCCAGCTGAATCGGATGCTCTGACTCCTGATCCTGTTGAACCAATTGCACCCCTAAATCTGAATGAGTTAGACCTTCCAATTGCTGTTAGAAAGGGGGTCAGGTCATGTATGTTGGGACCGGTAGACGAGCTAAAGGGGGGGTGATTAGCTTCGATTCGCTTGTAGATGATTTGTCGCGGCGGAAGACTTCAAGCAATCGCTAACACTTGGATTTTACTTGGTATCTACCCCAGTCGGGTGACTAATCCAAGGATCCACTCTCCTCACACTCTCATACACTATGAAAGTCTCCTTCTTGAGGTGGAGAAACCTCTTACAAGCTTTCACAAAGATACAACAAGAAACAAAGCAAATACAAATGAAATCTTACAAGATTTACAATGAATAAGCTCACACTTTGCTTTCCTTGCTATCTTCAAGCTTGTGATCGCCTCTAGAACTTTGGAAGTGCACCAACACTAAGCCCCAAAGCTTCTCTTGAAATGGCGTGGAAGGAGGAAGAAGAGATCCGCTCCAAACCTGCGTGACAACCTATATACCCGACGCCTAGGGTTTTGAATCGATTACCCAATCGATTACCACGTAGGATTTAGCCGTTCAACGGCTAGTTTTCGAACCGTAATCGATTAGCCAATCGATTACGAGTGTCCTGAATCGATTACTCAATCGATTCAGAACTCTTCTGTTCTCTCGCGCAAACTGCCGTAATCGATTAGCCAATCGATTACCGATACCCTGAATCGATTGCCCAATCGATTCAGGGCCCTTCTGTCCTCTTGCGCAAACTGCCCTAATCGATCACCTGATCGATTCACCCAATCGATTACCCAATCGATTGAGTCCAACCTAACTTGTTTTCACAAGCCTAGGATCCCCTACCAAGTGTCCGGTCAACCTCTTTGACCAACCTGGATTTCTACTGCCTAGCTCCCAGCTTGGACTTAATCTGGTTCCCAACCAGATTCACCTAACCCTCGAGTTAGGTCAAGTCTCTCTGTAGACTTCCACCTTGCCAGCATGCGATCTTCCCGATCCATCTGGACTTCACCTAGTCCCACTAGGTGTGCCTAGTCCCACTAGGTGTGCCTAGTCCCACTAGGTCTTTTCCCATGCCAGCGTACGATCTCTCCGATCCACCTGGACTTCACCTAGTCCCACTAGGTGTGCCTAGTCTCACTAGGTCTTTTGCCATGCCAGCGTACGATCTCCCCGATCTACCTGGACTTCACCTAGTCCCACTAGGTGTGCCTAGTCCCACTAGGTCTTTTGCCAGTCAAGCCTCCAGTCAACCTTGACCCACTTGACTCACACATCATGACCACTCAAACAGCTTTGTCAAACATCAAAACATACGACCTTAAACTCACCCGAGCTTACCAGACTCAAGCTCACCTGAGCTTTGTCAAACTAGGTCAACCCTGACCTAATCAAGATTGCACCAACAATCTCCCCCTTTTTGATGTTTGACAATATGTTTGAGAAAGACTAATCGCTATTAGCCTTTCAACGTCTCCCCCTTTGACACACATCAAAAACTCTCCCCGAGAGTCTATATGGTCAAAGGTATACCCAATGAAAATCTCATACTTTTCATTGAACCTATGCTCAACCTTGAGCACTCATGAAGATTCCCAATCTCCATTCATTCACTTATCCCAAAAAAATTTAAACACATCCCTTTAAGGAAGACCTCCCCCTCAAAACATGCACTAAACCTCTATCATTGCACCAACAATGATTTTTGAGTTCTTAAACCTTTAGGAAAACTCAACTTGAGGTAATGAGATTTTGAGATTCAAAGCTTGAATCAAAATCTCTCCTTAACCCTATATTTTTCACCAAACCATTTTCCCTTTTGATTTCACAATGAAATTTACCCAAATATACTTATAAAAGTATTTCAAGGGGCTAAGGATGATTAGGTTACTCAAAAATGGGTTATCTGACTGAAACTAGACAGTTTCAGTCTCACCAATCGATTGGTGTTGGGAACCAATCGATTACACTAGCCTTAATCGATCAACTGATCGATTACGGCTGACTGTAATCGATCAAAGGATCGATTACGCGAGCTTTTGTGCTCGCAAGAAGGTCTACCAATCGATTGACTACTGTCCCAATCGATCACCCGATCGATTGGGAGTTTCTGATTTCTGAAAACAATTTCATATTCGAATTTCAGAAACCCATAAATAATTCTACAAAATTCCAAAAATCCTAAAATTTTGTGTAGACATTATTTATACCATATACTATCAGGGAAAAATAATTTTCTATGAAAATAACCTCCTTTTTCAAAGATTGACACAAAATTTGAAACCATTGAAATACTTCAATGTTTTTCATGTTTTGTATCCATTTCATCAATGATGAGTGCTATCAAAAGATAGTCTTCACCAAGGTTTTCCAAGATAGTTTTAAAATGTGTTTCAAAAATAATATCCAACCATGTTCCTTGGGCTAAATGCACATGACTTGTACATTAGCTTTCCCAATGATTGGAGTTCATTTATATTCTTGTTTTGATGAACCTAAAACTCACTAAGTAGCATATCAACTACCACCTTGAGTTTTGATCATCATCCTAACATCTCACTTGTTTCTAATGTGTCTCAAAAACACACACAAGTCAACTTATGATCTTGGTGAGATGTGAAAGTCATGTTCTCCATAATCTAAGGGTTCATGCATTTCTACCTAGGCATTATAAACCTTGATCATCCACCTAGGATGTCAATTAATACCTATGTCCTTAATTTCAATAAAATTGACTAAATGCATGATTATGACTATGACATGCATCATGTGAGAATTTTTAAAGAAATTTATAGCTAGATGATGCATGTATGACATGACATGTAATATTTTCATAATAATAAAATATGAATGATGAATTATGATGTCATGGTATGTGATAGGGCATACAAAACATGGCATAATAGCAAAAAGAAAGTACCTAGATTTCCTATCTAAGTATCAATAACTCATTGCTAAGCCATTGATAATCCTAAATTTGCCCTAATTTCCAAGATAATGCCAAAACTCCCCAACTTGGCCTATCTCTGGATTCTAATCTAGTTGTGTCAACTTTATCAAGTTTAATCTTTCAAAAATATATTTTGGCACAAATTTACTCCTCCTAGAGTAAATACATGAATCCTTCATTTTCAAGGGTAGTAATTCCTTAAAAACATCCCAAAGTGCCAACTTCATCAAGGTTGGGTTAACTACCCTTCCAATTAGAGTTGACACTCCCTAGATCTATCTAGGGTGTGGCGAACACACTCTTAGGAACCCAAAACCTATTGGTGCTCCTTGGGTGTTCTAGGTATTCACTAGGGATGACTTCCCTTGATACCTTCCTAAAGACTTTCTTAGGCTTCTCTGAAGCCTTAGTCACCTTTGTCTTGTCTTGGTCAACTCTAGGGATGACTTCCCTTGCGACCTTGACTTGACTCCTAGACCTAGATTGAGTTCCATACCTATATGGAACTCTATGATAGGATGGACCATCATCCTTAGTTTTAGGTTTGTACCCCAAACCTTTCTTGCTCCTAGAGGGTCCTTGATTTCCTAAATCTAGGTTTTGATCCTTAGATCCTTTAAATAGATTTTCTATTCTTTTGAGGGATTTTTCTAATTTATCAAGTTTTGACCTCAAAACTTGATTTTCAATCATTACCTCCTCAAGGCTTGGTTTTCTAGTATAGCCTTGGTGATTATTCTTCTTGGCCTTGGATTGAATAGGTCTACCATAAAATGATCTAAAATTTTCCCTATCCTTAGAAGCGGTAGTCCTAGCATGGAAAGCTCTATGATTTTTCTTAGGTTTCTCATGTCTCCTATTTTCATGATAAATAGCATTAAAATGATAACAATTTTTCCTAGCATGCATATTATCATGATTTAAATAAGTATCATTACCTAATGGTACCTTAGTCTTGACTTTGGAGGCTCCCCCTTGATTTGAGCTTCTCCTCTTTGCTTTGGTGGGATCCTTCCCCATTGGACATTGGTTCCGATAATGTCCCTTTTGTTTGCATGAGAAGCACACAATGTGCTTCTTATCCTTCTTTACTTTGGGGTCGACCTCCTTTGGCTTCTCCTTGGTCTTGGGTGACACTTGCACCTTCTTCTTGACCCAATTGGGACACTTACTCTTGTAGTGCCCTTTTTCCCTACACTCAAAGCAAATGATGTGATCTTTATTTCTACAAATTGAAATTCTTATACCTTTGCTTGTAGGGGTGTTGCATGACTCTTCACTTGATCCGGAAGTAGATACTTCTTCTTTTTCCGGAGTCAATGACCTTTGCTCCCCCTCAATCCTAGAGGTGGAGACTTCTTCTTTTTCCTCCTCGGCTAATGCTTCTTGAATTTCCTCCCCGGATGTTGAGCATCTCTCAACTTCCGAGTCCTCTTCATTTGATGAATCTCCCTCTTCGGATTTGTCTTGACTCGGTATAGTGGAGGGATCTTCATGAAGTTTTGCCAATTTGCTCCAAAGCTCTTTGGCATCTTTGAATTCTCCAATCTTGTCCAAGATGTTGCTCGGCAAAAGATTGACCAATAACTTGGTCACTTTGTCGTTGGCCTCGCATCTTTTGATTTGCTCCTCATTCCATTTGCTTTTCTTGAAGAGCTTTCTTTTGGTGTTTGTTGGAGCTTCAAAACCCTCCATTAGAGCAAACCATTGCTCTATCTCCATCATGAAGTAATTTTCAATCTTTGACTTCCAAAGATCAAAATTCGCCTTGTCGAATGGTGGAGGTGCCCGGGTGTCATAGCCAAACTCCATTTTTGAAGTTGAACCCTCTTGATGATGACTTTTTGAAATTAGGGTTTCTTCCAACTTCTTCTTCTTCCTCTAGCTCTTGCCCTCTTGGCGATGAGTCCAAAGAAGAGCAACCTCGCTCTGATACCACTTGTTGGGACCGGTAGACGAGCTAAAGGGGGGGTGATTAGCTTCGATTCGCTTGTAGATGATTTGTCGCGGCGGAAGACTTCAAGCAATCGCTAACACTTGGATTTTACTTGGTATCCACCCCGGTCGGGTGACTAATCCAAGGATCCACTCTCCTCACACTCTCATACACTATAAAAGTCTCCTTCTTGAGGTGGATAAACCTCTTACAAGCTTTCACAAAGATACAACAAGAAACAAAGCAAATACAAATGAAATCTTACAAGATTTACAATGAATAAGCTCACACTTTGCTTTCCTTGCTATCTTCAAGCTTGTGATCGCCTCTAGAACTTTGGAAGTGCACCAACACTAAGCCCCAAAGCTTCTCTTGAAATGGCGTGGAAGGAGGAAGAAGAGATCCGCTCCAAACCTGCGTGAAAACCTATATACCCGACGCCTAGGGTTTTTGAATCGATTACCCAATCGATTACCACGTAGGATTTAGCCGTTCAACGGCTAGTTTTCGAACCGTAATCGATTAGCCAATCGATTACGAGTGTCCTGAATCGATTACTCAATCGATTCAGAACTCTTCTGTTCTCTCGCGCAAACTGCCGTAATCGATTAGCCAATCGATTACCGATACCCTGAATCGATTGCCCAATCGATTCAGGGCCCTTCTGTCCTCTTGCGCAAACTGCCCTAATCGATCACCTGATCGATTCACCCAATCGATTACCCAATCGATTGAGTCCAACCTAACTTGTTTTCACAAGCCTAGGATCCCCTACCAAGTGTCCGGTCAACCCCTTTGACCAACCTGGATTTCTACTGCCTAGCTCCCAGCTTAGACTTAACCTGGTTCCCAACCAGATTCACCTAACCCTCGAGTTAGGTCAAGTCTCTCTGTAGACTTCCACCTTGCCAGCATGCGATCTTCCCGATCCATCTGGACTTCACCTAGTCCCACTAGGTGTGCCTAGTCCCACTAGGTCTTTTCCCATGCCAGCGTACGATCTCTCCGATCCACCTGGACTTCACCTAGTCCCACTAGGTGTGCCTAGTCCCACTAGGTCTTTTGCCATGCCAGCGTACGATCCCCCCGATCTACCTGGACTTCACCTAGTCCCACTAGGTGTGCCTAGTCCCACTAGGTCTTTTGCCAGTCAAGCCTCCAGTCAACCTTGACCCACTTGACTCACACATCATGACCACTCAAACAACTTTGTCAAACATCGAAACATACGACCTCAAACTCACCCGAGCTTACCAGACTCAAGCTCACCTGAGCTTTGTCAAACTAGGTCAACCCTGGCCTAATCAAGATTGCACCAACAATGTACTCAACTTCCTATCTCTAACCATGTTTCTTATTCTCGTTTGTCTTCTTCATATCATGCTTTTGTTTTACAACTATCAAATTATATCATACCTTCTTCTTATGATGATGCTGTAAAGGACTCAAGGTGGTTGGAAGCAATGAATGAAGAAGTAGAGGCTCTTAATAAGAATGGTACTTGGGAATTAGTAGATCCCCCAAAGGGGAAGAACTTGGTTGGTTCTAAATGGGTCTATACTATCAAGTATAACTCAGAGGGTGAGGTGGTCAGATATAAAGCCAGACTTGTTGCCAAGGGATTCACTCAAACATATGGGGTGGATTACTTGGAAACCTTTACTCCAGTTACAAAACTCAAATCAGTCAGGGTGATTCTTTCTCTTGCCTCTCAATATGGTTGACCGCTATTTCAGCTAGATGTGAAAAATACCTTTTTGAATGGCAACCTTCACGAAGAAGTCTACATGTTACCACCTCCTGGAATCGAAACAAAAGGAAAGGTTTGCATGCTGATAAAAGCTTTGTATGGACTTAAACAATCACCCAGAGCATGGTTTGATAGGTTCTGCAAAGCCATGACATTGTTTGGTTTTAAACAAGGGAATGCTGATCATACACTCTTTGTGAAAAAGAAAGAGGACAAAACTACCATTCTTTTGGTTTATGTTGATGATATGATAATCACAGGTGATGATGAGGATGAAATCCAGGCTCTTAAGTCCAAGTTAATATCAGAGTTTAAAATTAAAGACCTTGGACTATTGAGGTACTTCCTTGGTATTGAAGTTGCTCGATCTCAGGAGGGAATCTATATATGTCAGAGAAAATATGTGTTGGATTTGCTCAAGGAGACAGGGAAGTTGGGTTGTCGGCCAGCATCGACACCTATAGAAGTAAATCATGACCTTACTAGTTCTAATGGGGAAGATCTTACAAATCTGGAAAAGGGAACGTATCAAAGGTTGGTTCGAAAATTACTCTATTTGTCTATGACTAGGCCTGACATTACCTATGTTGTTAGTGTAGTGAGCCAGTATATGCATGCTCCTAAAACTATCCACATGAAGGCTGTTGACAGAATTTTGAGGTACTTAAAGTCATGTCCGGGAAAAGGCTTGCTATTTAAGGGAGGTGGTAATCTGAAGGTGGAATGTTATTCTGATGCTGATTGGGCTGGTTCTAGAGATGATAGAAGATCCACTTCTGGCTATTGCATCTTTTTAGGAGGAAATTTGGTAACTTGGAGAAGTAAGAAACAGAGTGTTTGTGCACGGTCCAGTGCAGAGGTAGAATATCGAGCCATGGCACATGGTCTTGCAGAAATGTTATGGTTGAGTTTTTTGTTGGAAGATATCGGGTTAAAGGCTGAATTACCTCTCAGGCTGTATTGCGACAACAAAACTGCAATCAATATCGCAAATAATCCAGTTCAACATGACCGAACCAAACACATCGAGATTGATCGCCACTTTATTCGGGAGAGACTTGATTCTGGAGAGCTATGTTTGCCCTATGTCAAATCTGAGGACCAACTTGCCGATATGTTCACAAAAGCTATACCCTAAGCCGTGTTTAATTCTACCCTTAGCAAGTTAAACATGTTTGATATATATGTTCAACTTGAGGGGGAGTGTTGAGAGTTGTAGGGGTAGTTAGGTTTTTTTCTATCTTGTGCCATTAGGGTTTTATTTTTTGCAAGCTATATAAGTTGTGTATATGGTCCTGTTTTAATTAAGTTTTGAAGAGTTTTTTTTCTTCAACAAGGACTAAGTTTGGACATTAGAAATACCATCTCCTAGCTAAACTCTAACTGGTGATATCAAGTATGGAGAAATCCAAGTATCATAGGTCCATCAGTGAGCTTCCACCGAAACCCACTGATAGACATACAAAAATCTTATTGCAACAAATTCTGAAAATATGAGTTGATGGCGTGTAAGGAATCAAATTATGTTATGCATTGTGTATTTAGGTAGTATCCAGATGTTGTCCAAACATACGATACATTTAAACTTGTTTCAAATGTAAGTCTGTCTTGATCATACCTGAGTACTTCAATAAAATGAGAGAGATTTTGTCATAACTTGTAGAATTATATAAATAAATAATTTAATAAATCATGATTAAGACTTATAAAAAATATTTTTCACTTAAGAAAAAAATTTGAGTTCACGTTGGGCCTAAAGTCATCTGATTTCAGGCCCAACTTGGACATGAATATCTCTGATTTCAGACCCAACGTGGTTTGAAATCAGAAGACTTCAGGCCCAACGTGGGCCTGAAACCAAAAGACTTCAGGCCCAATATGGGTCTGAAATCAGAAGACTTAAGGCCCAATGTGGGTCTGAAATCATATGATTTCAGGCCCTCTACAAACCAAAATAGGAATATTTACTAAAACATCTGAGGAGAACATAAAGATATAAATAAGGTTAAACATATAGATAAAGATTAAGGAAAAACATGAAGATATAAATGAGGTTAGACACCACATATGATAATAATTAAAGAGATAAGGTTGTTTTACTAAAACAAGCTCTAATTCTACATTGTTGCTGTATCGTTCTGTGCCAACCGATATGATATGAGAACATAATTGATATTCATTAGACTAAGTTTGGACACCAGAAATACCATCTCCTGGCTAAACTCTAACTAGTGATATCGAGTATAGAGAAATCCAAGTATCATAGGTCTATCAGTGGGTTTCCACTGAAACCCACTGATGGACATACAAAAGTCCTATTTTAATAAATTATGAAAATATGAGTTGACGGCCTACAAGGAATCGAATTATGGGATGCATTGTGTATTTAGGAAGTATCCAGATGTTGCCCAAACTTACGATACATTTAAACTTGTTTCAAGTTTAAACAAATGTAAGCCTATCTTGATCATACCCAAGTACTTCAATAAAATGAGAGGATTTTGTCACAACTTGTAAAATTATATAAATAAATAATTTAATAAATCATGATTAAGACTTATAAAAAAATATTTTTAACTGAGAAAAAAAATTTGAATCCACATTAGGCATGAAGTCATCTGATTTCAGGTTCAACTTGAGCCTGAATATCTTTGATTTCAGGCCCAACATGACCCTGAAATCAGAAGACTTCAGGCCCAACGTGGGCTTGAAACTAGAAGACTTCAGGCTCAACGTGGGCATGAAATCAGAAGATTTCAGGTCCAACGTGGACCTAAAATTATATGATTTCAAGCCCTCTGCAAACCAAAATAGGAATATTTTTTTCAAATTATAAATAAATATGTATAATATAAACATATATAAATAAAAATTAGTGGTTATAGATGTTATATCTATGAAATCTAAATAAATGATATTAAAAATAAGATTAGACCCTCTGATATTAAAAAATTAGTGGTTATAGATGATATTCTTTTCCAAATTATAAATAAACATGAAGATATAAATAATTTTACACACCACATATATTTGATTTCAGGCCGTCTGCTAATTAAAATTGCTCTGATTTCAAGCACCCTCTGCTAAGGACCCACACCACATCTATTTGATTTACAAAATGTTAGTATTGTGAGAGAAGTGTCCTAAGGCAATCGCCTTATGATTGTAATCATTTATTTTAATAAATGAATATTCACTATTTGAGTATACATGTTTGTGTATTTGATTGAGATCTTAAACTCATTTACTGAATGTCCGCAATACAATTCACAGCATGAGAGAATTTGTGATGAATTCACAACTAGTGATTATCTCTACATGTGCAATTGTGAAGTATTGAAATTGTCCCTAGTCGATGAATTGATAAATACGGACACTATCAAATCTGTTGAGACTAGCATGGGTTATTCTCTAATCAGCTGATTCTCACTAGCTGGAGACATTGGGATGTCCGGAGATAAACATGAATGCTAGTTAAGGGAACTAGTTCATTGGAGTGACTAGCTGTAAGACTTCATATGGTAATCTATATATAGATATGTCAATGAAGTTCTTACTGCAGCTTAAGTGCGATGTTCCTTTGACTTGCGGTGTTCAAGTCATCTTGGTCATGGAGACTTATACTTTGATATCTTAAGCAAGCATCTCTAAGGAGGTGTGGACCCAAGATGGTTGAGTATAATCCGAAGTGCCCAAAGATGTTTGAACAACCTACAAAGGATTCACCACTCCTTGCGAGGAGATGTATACCCAAGGCCTATCATCGGATTGTTACTCGAAGCCTCTGGCCAGAGCATCACATGTTCAGAGTATGAATCTCTCAGAAACATGAGAGTAACTAGAATCCGTAGGACGAGAAAAACATTGCTTGGGCTAGGTGTGACGTAGTCAGCCTAGTGGGGACTGACACACATAGACCGTGTCCTGAACCAAGTGGGTATAAGATGGTGAAGGGAATGAGGCACGATTCATTAAAGCAGCTGAAGGGTTTCAGAATAATTTCTGAGGTCAACCGTTGATCTTTCGATTAATTGGGGATCATGATGTACTACTAGGTGCCACTCATGATCGTTCTATAATTGGTTAATTATAGACGACCAACATAAATCGAAAGCCTATTTAGTCACACGCACTACGAGTAATCCGAGGGATTTAAAACGAGTTGAAAATTGGATTTTCCGATCAAGAGAGATAAGTCGAATCTGAATTTTTCAGAGACGCATCGGAAGCATAAAATGGCTAAGTCTTTTGAAGACTTATTGGACGAATTAAATGAGTTTAATTCGTATGGTATAGGCTTGGGTTTGGCCGGCCAAAGAGGGTCCCCACCCTCTTTGTTTGGCCGGCCACATTAAAAGGGGAGAACCAAATTGTTTGGTTCAAATTATAAAATAAACCGAGCGTGGTTTGTTTTATAAAATTATGGATAATATATAAATTTTTATAAACCGAAGTTTAGTTTATTATTTTCATGGAAATTAAAATAAACTTTGAATAGTTTATTTTATTTTATAAAATCAATTATGAATTGATTTTTCCATGATAAGAAAATTTTATATAATAAATTTCTTGTGAAAATTTATTCCATAATAAAAGGGGAGACATGGTTGTTTTTATTATAAATTAAATTATGATAAAAACTTGGCATAACGGAATAATTCATAAAAAAATTTATAAGATAAATTTCTTATGAAAAATTTATTCCGTTAAGAGGAGACTTGGCGATTAAGAGACTACTATATAAAGGTACCAAGGCAAGGCTTGGAAATTAATCCAAGAGAAAAAGGATTCTTGCCTAGCCTCTCTCCCTCTCCTTCTCTCCCTCTCCCTCTTCTAGTGCCGCCGGCCCTAGAGCCCTCCCCCTTTGCCGTGAGCTTCCACCACCAAGAAGAAGCCGAAGAAGAAGAAGAAGCGGGCGCGACTCCTTCCTTCCTCCCGGAATCTTGATTCCGTTCTTCATTTGGTGGTTAGTTTTTCATCTCTCTCTTGGTATTCTTGTCGTGCCTTTGGAGAATCTAGTAGTTCTTGTCGGCACGAAACTCGTGGCTTTGCGAAGTCATCCCGAAGAAAACCCGGCGTGGACGCGAATAGAGGCGGAGCTTCCAAGGGACGCTACGGTTAGATCTCGTCCCTTTCTACGAGTTACGCGAGGCATTAAGTAAATTAGTTTACTTTCTGCAAAATTTTAAATGTATGATCATGTCTCCACAACATAAGGTTGCATGCTAGATACGTGGTTAAAATAATTTGAGAAATTATTTATGCTAAACCTTCCGCTGCACGTAATTAAATTTTAAAATTACGAACCCGTATCCATGTCAACATGCACCCGGTCCCAACAGTGGTATCAGAGCCGGTTTGTGTTCGACATAATCATATAATTGTTTTGCGAAAGCCTTTGTCATGATCTCAATTTTGGAAAATTTTTCAATTATGGAAACTTTCCAATTATGGTAAATTTTAGATTTAGGAATTTCAAAGTTTGGAAATCCTCATGAAATTTTGCAAACTTTTGAAATATCCCTGTTTCTGAAATTTTATGATAATTGTGAAAACTTTCCATTTTTGGAAACTTTCCAATTTTGGAAATTTTCTATTTTGGAAAATTTTCTATTTTGGAAATACGTAAGTTTTCTTTGTACCAGAAACTTACAATTATTCTGAAAATTTTTATTTTTGGAAACTTTCCATTTATGGAAAGCTCGCAATTTTGGGCACTTTCTTTCAAGAAAGTCTAGACAAATTATGGGAATATTAATTGGTATTTAAATTCATAATTGGAAATTAAATTATTTACAAAATTCTTCCGAATTGATAAAAAGGGTTATTCAATTCGATAAATAAATAGGATTTAATGAATGTATATTGATGCATTCTTTATCATTCTCATCACATAACCTCAATTTGTATTTTTAGGATAATCACTTGATCATGTCTTCTCTGAATTTGCGTTCCATTTTGGACACCTATAAGTTAACTAAGGACAAAAGGATTGAAAAAGCATCAAAAGGCACTTGCCATCATTGTGGCAAGGAGGGCCACTGGCGAAGAAACTGCAAGGTTTATCTTGAGTCCTTGAAGAAGAAGGTATCCGATGCCCCATCCTCTTCAGGCATCTTCGTTATTGAATGTCACTCTATTTTCTCGTACACCTGGGTACTTGATACTGGGTGTAGCTCACATATATGTAATGACATACAAGGGCTAAGGAATAGAAGAAGACTCGTCAAGGGAGAAGCGAATTTGCAACTTGAAAATGGAGCAAAGATTGCTGCTATTGCCATCGGAACATATTTGCTAAAGCTCCCTACTGGACTTGTCTTAGAATTGGATAATTGTTATTTTGTTCCTTCGTTAATAAAGAACATTGTAGCTATTTCATACTTGAATGAAAAGGGTTACCATTTAACTTTTAGTAACAATTGTTGTTACATAACTTTAAATGGTGTTCTTTATGGGACCGGAACTTTATACAATGATATCTACACGTTAGATTTATCCGGTGACATTTTCAATATCGAAGTTAGCAACAAACGTGCTCGAATAGATAATCAAATAGACTCCTACATGTAGCATTGTCGTCTTGGCCATATAAGCAAGAAACACATTACCAAATTACACCGATGAGGAATTCTGGAATCATTTGAATCCGGTTCATTTGATACATGCGAATCATGCCTAAAAGGCAAGATGACCAAATTACCCTTTTCCGGAAAAGGTAAACCAGTGGGAGAATTGTTTGGTCTAATACATACTGATGTATGTGGACCAATGTCAACTCTTGCACAAGGAGGCTATAGCTACTTCATTATCTTTATTGATGATCACTCACGATTCGGGTATGTGTTCTTAATGAAACACAAATCTGAAGCTTTTGAGAAATTCAAAGAGTTCAGAAGTGAAGTAAAGAAACAGCTTGGCAAAAGTATTAAGATACTTCGATCCGATCGGGGTGGTGAATACTTAAGTCAAGAGTTTCAAGATTATCTTAGGAACAATGGGATATTGTCTCAATGGACTCCGCCGTATACACCACAGCATAATGGTGTATCTGAGAGGCGTAACCGAACCTTGATGGACATGGATAGATCTATGATGAATCATGCAACTCTTCCAAAATCCTTTTGGGGCTATGTGCTTAAGACAGCTGTTTACTTGCTAAACAGAGTCCCGACCAAGGTAGTTTCTACTACTCCATATGAGACGTGGAATAGTAAGAAACCTCATTTATCTCACCTAAAGATATGAGGTTGTCCTGCTTATGTAAAGCGGACTATATCAGACAAATTGGATGCTAAGTCTGATAAATGTCTATTTATTGGATACCCTAAGGAAATGAAGGGTTATTAATTCTATCATCCCTTGGAACAAAAGGTGTTTGTTTCAAGGCATGCTGTATTTCTAGAAAAAGAATTTCTTTTACAAGAAAACAGTGGGAGTAGCATTGAACTTGAAGAAGTTCAAGAAACTCCAATAGACATTACAGAGACACCTAGTCTAGACCCACAACCAATAACTCATAATGATGAGCTATCAGTTGAACCTAAAACAACACCACTTCTTCGTAGATCTGATAGGACTCGCAATATTCCAGAGAGATACAGATTTCTCATAAGTGAATCGAACGACGTGTTACTCATTAGCGATGACGAACCTATCAATTATGATGATATTCTGAAAAGTTCAGAAAGGGACAAATGGCTTGAAGCCATGAAGTCGGAAATGGATTTCATGTACGAAAATCAAGTATGGGACTTGGTTAACCCACCTGAAGGGATTAAGCCCATAGGGTGCAAGTGAGTTTTCAAGAAGAAAACTGACATGGAAGGTAATGTTGTTACCTTTAAGGCTAGATTAGTGGCAAAAGGATATCGTCAGAAACAATGGATTGATTATGACGAAACCTATTCGCCAGTAGCTATGCTTAAATTCATTCGGATGCTCCTGGCCATAGCAGCTCATTATGATTATGAGATATGACAAATGGATGTGAAAACAGCTTTCCTTAATGGAAACCTGCTTGAGGATGTATACATAATACAACCTGAAGGGTTCACATCGGTTGATAAAACCAAAATATGCAAGCTTCGACGATCCATATATGGACTGAAGCAAGCATCCAGGAGCTGGAACATCCGTTTTGATGAGACAATCAAAGAGTTTGATTTCTCACAAAATCCTGACGAACCTTGTGTGTACAAGAAGGTTAATGGGAGTGCAGTCGTATTCCTAGTATTATATGTCGATGACATATTACTTATAGGAAACGATATATCAGTCTTACAGTCGGTTAAAATTTGGTTGTCCAAAACTTTCTCCATGAAAGACCTGGGAGAAGCAACCTATATCCTTGGGATTAGAATCTATAGAGATAGATCAAAACGGTTGCTTGGTCTTTCGCAGTCTACATATATAGACCGAGTGCTAAAAAGGTTTAGCATGTCAGAATCCAAGAAAGGTTACCTTCCTATCAGGCATGGGAACAACCTTTCAAAGTCTATGTGTCCGCGCACAGAAGACGAGAGGATTTGCATGAATAAGATTCCTTATGCATCCGCGATAGGATCTATCATGTATGCTATGTTATATACTAGGCCCGATGTATCGTATGCTCTGAGCGTCACAAGCAGATACCAGTCTGATCCAGGAATGGATCATTGGGCGGTAGTCTAATATTTAGTTTTTGATTTCACTATTGGCTTTTCACCTAGGATTAGCGATAGTCTTTAGTGACTGACCGAATCTGAGCAGGCCCTTTACCTACGAAATCTAAGTGTTAAATTTGTTTGTGTGTCATTGTTGTTTGATGGTTGCTAGGTTCGAGATGGCTCCAACAAAATCGCCATCAAAGCAAGGCGCTCCAAAAAAATCGACTAAACAGGAAGGTGCTGGTCGAAGTAAAAAATAGACAGTTGACACTAGAAAAAGCAAAATGCTTTTCGATTATACAAGTTTTGTCAACAAAGGACGAAGTAAAAGAATAAACTGGAAAAGTAGCCTTTGCCATTTCAGAAATTTTATTGATTCTGTTCAACCGACAGCAGCACAAGAACAGTTGATTCGAGATACACCCTTTTCTTAGCTCCTCGACCTCCCAAATAGTTCTTGTGTAAGACCCCAGGTCCAGAATATGTTCGATAATTGGGATCAAAGAACAGAGCTTTATCTTACATGGGAAAAACTCAAATTCACAAAGGTTGATATATCACTGATTCTAGGACCACCCGACACTGGAGAGATAGACCAACTTGTTTTAAACGAGGCCTCCAGACCACTGTTCAAGCAGTATTTCGAAGAGTCAGGTTGTTCTACCAAGCATTTGGAGAAACTCATAATGAAGTCTAAATCCAATGACAAGCTCTACTGTCAGTTTTATCTACTGTATTTTTTTTGCTACTATTCTATTTTGTGGTACTAGTAGCATAGTTAGCATTCCTGTGCTCTCATTGATTGACTGCGTAGATAATTTTGACAACCTAGCTACCTATAATTGGTGAAATGTCGTGTACAATTTCATGGCTCCTCAGTTGGAAGCCATTGGAAAGGAGGTTACGTTGAGGCAAAGACCACATGTAGATGATTCAACCCAAACGACCAAGGCTCCCTTGCTCAAGGGATTTCTAAATATTTTGGTTGTAAGTTAGAGTACATATAGTTGCTCATATATTTTTTGATGGATATTATTTACTCAATATAATTATTTTGCAGGTATGGGTGAGTGAACATATCAGTATTGCTGCTCCAGAAGATCGTGATAGATTGCCAAGAATCCTTCGGTGGAGTTGGCCTAAGTATCATGTTGACACTGTCAAAAAGATGATAGATCGTCTGGGTTCACATAAAATTATTGTTGATTTGATTCTGGCAGAGTCAGAGCTGGATTTGGTACCTCACTTCTCTCCTCCAACTCAAACACTTGAGGTACAGTTTGAAGTATTACAGCAGGCAGCAGAAGGAAGCCTACAGGCCTTAGATTTGGAAGGTTGCAATTAGTGTATGGAAAAGCAAGAACAAATTGATACGTTACAACAACAATTATTTATTGCTCTTAAAGGTTTGGAGGATGTTAAAAATGAGATGACAACCGCTATAAGTGAGAAGGATGTAATAATTGCTGAGAAGGATATAATAATTGCTGAGAAGGATTCCCAGTTTAAAGAGAAAGATGTTATCTGCAAGTGACAAAATCATAGAGACTGCTGACAAGAGAATCCGGAGGCTCAAAAAACAATTGGAAAGCAAAGGCTCAGCTGATACTGAGCCACCACCAACAAAAAGAAAGAGAACTGAGAGAAAACATGCGTACGAGGGCAAAGGCAAAGGCAAAGAGATTGATGAGGATGAGGATGAGGATGAGGATAAGGATGAAGATGAAGAGGCTCCTGCCCCATCAATGTCAGAAACCACAACGTAAACAACAATATCTGATCAACAAGCAGCTAAAAGTAAAGAAATTCAAAATGTCAAAACCAAAATCTTGAAGAATGCCAGGGCATTTTTTAAGAAGAATAAAGATGCAGAGATTGCAGAAACATTATTAAAGCTTAGTAAATTAAAGTGAGTTAGTTGCTATAGCGATTGGTCACTTTTGTAAAATAATGATGATTATTTTCATTCATTAATAAAATTTAATCAATCCCTTGTTATTAAGTTTCAAAAATATTTGTTTATGTAGGTTTTCGGTGAATCCAGTATGTTCCAATGAGACCTTCTCATTAGATATGCAATCATTTTTGACTATATTTGATTGGAATGATTACACCACTGGAGATTGCATAAATACTTACTGGGCAATTTTAGTAAATGAAGCAAAAACCTCTAACTCACCATACCACCCCTCCATATTTTATGGGGTAGGGTTAGATGTAAGTAAATGAACACCTTGTTTTGTTGCTTTCTTCTAGGATTTAGTTCACCAACACTTTTCCATTTTAATAAACATAGGAACTGTTTGATGTGATGCACGCTGAAGCATTTGAACAAATTGTTGCTACTGATACAGACAAGTCAATTAGATATATCATCTGCCCTATAAATAATGCAGATAATCCTTGGCATCTTCTGGTGATAGACCTCGAGGAAGGTAATATTCTTCATTATAATTCTCTTGGCGCCACAGAAAGCTACACTGCCAAATTTGAGAAAACTGTAAGTTTTATATTTTATATATAAAACATTACAAGTAGTTTTAATAAAATATATATTTTTTACTAATGTCATTTGTGTGTAGGTGGCATTTTTCAAAAATATAAACTGGTCATATTACACGAGATGGAATAAATGATTGCCTTCTATATCGGGGAATGATTTTACTAAAATTGAAGTACAATGACCCACCCAATACAAATCGTAAGATTATGTTTATTTTGGTTCAAATAAACATAATCTTTGATGATTTATGTAAGATGCTAACCATAATTTAAATATTACTTGTTTTGGGGTGGATTGTTCTTTTTTTCTCATACGCTATGCTGAAAGTATAGTGTTTCAGAGATCTACAGTTTTTACCCAAAGCGAAATGAAACCTTATCGATTTAAGGTTGGATATAAAATTATGACAGACAAGTTCTGGAAGGGTAATCTGTAATTATGTTTTGTTGATACAATACATTTGTAATTGTTATGACAAACATTGTATATTTGTAGTTTTAATCAGTAATTTGTAATTGTTTTGTATACAATCCGTTTGAAATCAATAGAAACTTGCTTTCGATCCATGTTATTGTGTAATCTGTAATCTATGATCTGCAATTGTTGTCTATATAATTAGTAATATGGAACCTTGCTTTTGTTTATCAGAGGGTCTGAAATAATTTAATTTCAGACCCACGCTGGACCTGAAATCATCTTATTTCAGGCCCACGCTGGGCCTAAAATCCACTTATTTCAGGCCCAACGTGGTCCTGAAATCAGATATATTCAGGCCCAACGTGGGCCTGAAATCTGAAATCTGGGGATATCAGGCCCAACGTGGACTCAAATTTTTTTCTATTTTAAAAATATTTTTATAATATTTAATCATGATTATTAAATTAATTATTTATAGGGCAATCTTTTATATAATTCTACAAGTTGTGACAAAATCCTCTCATTTTATTGAAATACTCAGGTATGATCAAAACATGCTTACATTTGTTTAAACTTGAAACAAGAAGGTTCCATCTGGATTCTACTTAAATACACAATGCATAGAAAAATTGGATTCCTTGCAAACCATGAACTCAAATTTTCAGAATTTATTGCAATAGGAGTTTTGTAGGTCCATCAGTGGATTTCAGTGGAAATCCACTGATGGACTTAGAATATTTGGATTTCTCAAAACTCGATATCACTAGTTTGAGTTGAGCTAGGAGATATCATTTTTGATGTCCAAACTTAGTCCTAATGAATATCATTTATGTTCTCATACCGTATCAGTTGACACAAAAAAATGCAGCAACATTGTAGAATCAAAGCTTGTTTTAGTAAATCATCCTTATCTCTTTAATTTTGCTGATCATTATATTTTATTATCTATCTTAATTATTTATTATATATCTTCATATCTTATTATCTATATTAGTTTTTTTTCCACATTTATAATTTTATTGTAATATCTTTTATTAAATTTTTTTCTTAGATATAACATCCATAACCACTAATTTTTATTTCTATATGTTTATATTATATATATTTATTTATAATTTGGAAAAGAATATTCCTATTTTAGTTTACAAAGGGTCTGAACTCAGAGATCAGTGGGTTATCAGAGGGCCTGAAATCAAAGCTATTCAGCCCCACATTGGACTTGAAGTCATTTGATTTCAGGCTCACGTTGGGCCTGAAATCATCTTATTTCAGGCATATTTCAGGCCCAACGTGGGCTTGAAATCAGATGACTTCAGGTCCAACGTGGTCTCAAATTTTTTTCCATTTTCAAAATAATTTTTATAATATTTAATCATGATTTATTAAATTAATTATTTATAAGGTAATCTTTTATATAATTCTACAAGTTGTGACAAAATCCTCTCATTTTATTGCAATACTCAGGTATGATCAAAACAAACTTACATTTGTTTAAACTTGAAACAAGAAGGTTCCATCTGGATTCTACCTAAATACACTATGCATAGAAAAATTAGATTCCTTGTAGACCATGAACTCATATTTTTAGAATTTGTTGCAATAGGAGTTTTGTAGGTCCATCAATGGGTTTCGTTGGAAATCCACTGATGGACCTAGGATATTTAGATTTCTCAAAATTCGATATCACTAGTTAGAGTTGAGCTAGGAGATGGTATTTTTGGTGTCCAAACTTAGTCCTAATGAATATCAAATTATGTTCTCCTATCGTATCAGTTGGCGTAGAATAATGCATCAACAATGTAGAAATCAGAGGACTTCAGAACTTCAGGACCTGAAATCTAATTATTTCAGGCCCAACGTGGGCATGAAATCAGAGGACTTCAGGACTGATCTATTATCATATTCTACTTACATTGAATTTATATGGAATGTATCATAGTATTGGAATACCTCTTCAAGTAACAACATTAACCATAATTAGTTTTTTTATAATACTATTGTTGTACTATATACAAAATATATACATTCATTTCTTCTGCTTACAAAATTTATACTTCAAGCAGAATATTCCTGCATACATATACCAGTAACTCAAGAACCTGGGGTTGATGGCATTCTACAAGTCCTTCGATTATGACCAAGTTGTTTGTAGCGGTTGCATTTGAGTTTTACCTTTCCATTGTGTCTCGACTCAATCCGTGCCTTCTTTCGTCTACCGGGCTGCATAAGGCTACGGGGACATAGAACTATAATGTTGTTTACGCCCCTAGGCTAAAACTCCTTGCTTCGACAAGGGTAAATACGATCCATGTAAATGACATTCCAATTTTGTGAATAAAAATAATGCTTACAAAATAGGAGTGTATCCATGTTCCGGTGAATGATGAGACAATAGTATATGAGCAAGGGAGTCCTGATTTTGAAACTTCTCACATTGACAATATTTTTTTTCCAAATCAACAATGTATGAAGTACCCTATGTCTCTACTTCCATTTTTGATTGAGAGTACGGGTGAACCTTATATGCTCTAGCTTTCTCTCTCCTTGAATCCATTTCTTTTGTAGCATGAGGTGTCAGAGCAACATACCATTTTGAGACTTCCTCTCTACGGTTAAAAAACCATTAAGCTACCTTTCTTCTTGTATTATCAATTAACCTGTTTATGAAAAATTCACGTGTAGTCTTGAACAAAATATTTAAACTGTCCACACAGTTAGTGGTTAGCATTCTGTACCTTCTTCCAGTAAAGTGCGCATTAGCCCACCTTTTAGGGTCAATGTTCTGAAACCATTTATGGGCATCTAGATGTTTTTCAAGCATTAACTGCATTATGAGATCATATTGGAGTGTTGTGTTTGCTCGTGCTGCTGCCCAAAACAAACCTAAAGTTGCTCTACTTCTAGTATCGGTTATCATATTATAAGACATGTGGTGGCAACAAAAAGCATGATGCGCGTTTAGGTACACTTTTCTAACTGCTGATATAATGCCACAATGTTTGATTGATACTATGGTCATTGACTGTTCATCAATAGCAAAGAACCTCTTTGTATGCTCCAAAAACCACTCCAATGCAAACTCACATTCAACTTCAGCTATTCCAAAGGCAACTGGGAGAACATTGTCATTACCATCAATTGTTGTAGCAATCAACAATACACCCGAATACTTTCCTCTTAGATGTGTGACATCAATTCCGATTAGTTTATGCAAATATGACCTGAACACCCATCGACAAGCACCAAAACCCCAAAAGCTGGAACTCATTGTTACCATTCCTATATAGTGCCACATAAGTTTCAGGATCTCTAGCTCTTAACTCACGCAGATATTGTAGAAGATCTCTATATGCCTCATCATAATCTCCGACGACCTTTTTCAATGCTTTTTCCCTAGCTATGTATGCTTTTCTGTATAATATGGTCACTCTAAATCTAGCTTTAATATATGATACAATCATACTTGGTTTGTATTGTTCATTATGATGAAATTGCTCTTCAACAAAAGATGCAATAAATGATGAAGAGCATGCATGATGATCAACACTTTCCCTAATAGTTCCACATTGGTGTTCCTTTATATATTTTGTAACATTGAACTCTACTTCCCCCGGCAACTACTCTCTATATACATGGTTGGTTGAAACACACTGCTTTAACTCTATTTTTTCGGGTGTCAACTGGGTTATATCTTATATGCTTAACCATGACATGTTTCACAAGTGCATTCTTGAATTCTTGTCTAGATGGAAAAATCTGCCCCATAAAAAATTCATGCTCATCTATTGCTTCTGCCTCTCCAATTGGCCTAGCTTGCAATTGAGAATTCAAAATATAAGGATCATCAGCTATTGGAAACTTCTCCTCTAAGTCACTATACTGATTTGGGGGAAATTCATATTGCTCAATTTGCATATCATCAGCTTGAAATTCTAGTACACTTGTACTGGGTTGTAATTCATCTGCATTTCGAATTTCATGTTCTTCCTCCTCACTCTAGGTTGGCTCAAAGTATTCAACAAGTCTTGTAGAAGAATTCAGACACTCATCTTCTAGATTACTTGCTTCTTCATTTAGATCAAATGTCAAATTCCTTGTAATTCTATTACCACTATTCTCGAAAGATAATGGAATATTATTACTGACTATTTCTGCTCCATTCCCCATCACAGCATTATTATCAAGAGTATTCCATATATCAGAAAGAATTTCGTCAACAACATTATCACCTATAAAAAATAAATTATAATTAAAATTGGCAAACTTTCAAATTCATAATCAAGTGTTTCAGTAATTTAAAAAACAAACAAGGATATCAGGCCCTCCTAAAGCCTGAAATCAAAGGATTTCAAGTCCAAGCAGGGCCCGATATCAAAGGATATCAGGCCCGAGATCATATTTAAGCATGAATTTATCGTTAGTTTAAACAAGTTCTGAGAACCCTATTTATGTAAAATGCATGACACCGTTAGAGTCCTTCTCCAAACAAAAAATTAATAGAAAGAGTTGATCATATATAAAACTAGGTCTAATACAATATTAGAACAGAATAGAGTCTAGCTGAAATAAGTCCTATGAGAACCCTTATACTATTTATTTTCACCGTATACACAAATTTTAAGTAACCAATCATACGTACATTACTAAATCTTTTTCTTCCTTCTATTAAACAAACTGTTGCTTAAAGTTTCTCCTTCAACACCTATCTTCTTCAACGATTCTTTTAAGTCGACTCTTTGAAGTCACCTCTAGAACAAGTCCACTCTCTGGGGCAAGGAAGAACTATATATGTGTACCTTCGTGATGAGTCGAGTTGTGCAAGGTAGAAATATATATGTAGGGTGAGAAAAATTTGACTCTGGGGGATCCGAACCACAATATATTATTTTAATTTGGAAACTCTGAAAAAGTGGCTCGGATGCCTTGGAAAGCTGATTGAGAAAGCGAATTCTTGGCGGGAGGGGTATAAGAGGATGAACACTAATTTTGATGCACCCTTTGGTAAAAATGAAATCTCAGTACACGTTTTGGTATTTACGAATTCTCACGTGTGTCGTTTGGTGAAAAGCTGATTAAAGAATAAAGTTGAATTCTTCTCTTGCTCAGATATAAATAACTCGATTAGTGTTTCGGCATTGATACCCTTTTGTGCATCCCTTAGTTTTTTCTCAAAGTTTCTAATATCTCATTCTATGCAACCTACACCCCCAGGCCCTTTATACTCCATCTCTAATAATTGTATTTATTGACAAGTTGGTATATTAGCCTCTAAAAAGTATTTAGTCAATGTTTTTTTTTATTGCTGAAACATTACGATGTGAGTGTAGCAAATGCACCTTTGATCGAGTCGAGAGTGTATGATTATGGTTATGGGGTTCTATGAAGTTACTGACAATCCAATTAGATTCGGTCTGTTTCTTGATAAGTGTAATATTTGACTTACAATCCGTTCTAACTATGCCACATGCCCTTCCCCTTGTCAGTTGATCAATTTTTGCATGTTTGTTCCCCGCATTAGATCTATATGCCCTTTTTTAAAGCATACAATTTGTTTCCACATCACTTCATTTATTTATTTATTTTTGCTCGTGTTTATCCTTGAACTAAATTCGATTTGTCGTGCATATTGGTTATAGAACAAATATGTCTCCTCTAGTGATGAGAATTTCATCACAATTTTTGGCTTTCGATCCTCTGCAACTTGGAGAATGTATTCCTAATCATCAACTCTATTTTCTTCTATTTCTAGGGAATGTCACATTATATTTGAGAACAGATAAATAGATAAATAAATAAAAACTACAACTTATTTCACAGATACACTAAACCCTAAACTTAGTTGATACGAAAAAAATGCTCAAATCATATTGCCAAATATTTAAAAAATCATGCTCAAATCAGATTTTTAGCTACTTCGATCAAAAATATCTAATTAGTATCAATATCAGACTTTTAGAAAATTGATGACCAAATCAAATCAAATCCAAGCAAATAGTTGAAACAATAGCTAAGTGAACCATGATATCTTCTTGCATCATCAGGAATGAAATGTTTTACAAATATCAATTTAAAAGAGCCCCTAAGTGGTATACAGTACTCATTTTTATAGGACTTCTATATAATTTAACTCTTGGAAAAATTCAATCAAATGCTTCTTTAGTCATACTATTTTTAATCTCTAATTTAAATGTATTGTATAATCAACAAACATGTGTGTCTAAATCTAAGATAAACTGAAGAGGAAAAGGGGGGAAAGATATATGTGAATGAAACAAAGCAAAAAATTATGTATGGTTACGAGAGTTTATACCATATCTAATGATAGAATAAATGACAACTGAAAAATTATGGGACATAATATGATAAATCTATGTAACTATATACAATCGGGTACCACTTTCAGGTGTGTTAACTCTCCCGGTTACTACTTATTATCAATAATTTATTCATGATAGGCAATCCTTTGTCTCAGATATGCCGATGACTTGATTCCAAACTAAAATGTGCTACTTCCACTAAATCACAAACACTCCGACAAAAAGTCAAAAAACATCACTATTCATCAGTGCGTTTGAAGTTCAATAGAGTCTTCCTTTCCAGCATGGCTTTTTGATGATAGAAGGAAATGGAGATGGGAATCACTCTAGGAAGTTTAAAATGATTTAAATTATTGTTCATTCAAATGTAACAATGATTCTGATTTCAGAGAGTTTATTAATCTCCTACTCTTACATTTGGGACCCTTCCATCGAATTCTTTCTCAATGCCACAAGAACAAAATTGCTGAAAGCCCTATCATATATTCCTTAAAAATCCATTAATTCCAACCGTCTAGATGAGTGCAGCCTAGAGTTAACTTCACGTATATTCTTTAAAGATCTCTATGGTAAATGTAATCAAATAACTAAGAAATAAAAGTATTTTATTTGCAAATACTAATAAAAGTACTGAGAGGTCCAATATCGTAACTAATCTGGGATGTTCAACAAAAAATATAATTAACGAACGATATAGGAGGCCTAATTCGATTGGTTTAAGAAATGTTATCCCAACTATTAATAGGAAATAAACAACTGCGATAAATAAGACAAGAAGAAGAACTGGACGACCAAAAGAAGAGTACTCTCACTTGGCGATGCTACCGATGAAATAGAAATTCTCTCAGAGAAAGGAAAAAAATTAAAGAAATAGAGGATGCTCTCTAAACCCCTTCTCCTCTCATGCAAGCGGAGGAGAATGAAGAGGAAGAAGAGCAACAGCCGAAGAAGATGGTAGCCTTAGGATGCATAGGCGTATCACAGGGAGGGAGGCATGGACAGTGCTGACTCAAGATAATGGTCTATGCCAAGGGCCCCTAATTTATTGGGTCCATTAATTTTACAAAAATATTAAATATTATTATTTTATAAAATCTATAATTAATGTCACTTTCCATTTTAAATTATTAACTTCGATTACTATTTTCTTATTAATTTGCTTCCTTATGTTTCCTTTTATTCCCTTCTCATTTAATTATATTCTCTTAGCAAATTAAATACATTCCCTTCCACTATTTTAAATGAAATTTTATTACCTTTTCATTTTGTTTTTTCAATATTTTTTACAACTTGATCAAACACTAGTTAATAAATAGTTTTGAACTTATCGAAAGTAAAACACCTTTCTTCTTCGTCGGTAATATTTTTTCTCGCTCTTTTCATTTTGCTCTATAAGAAATAAGAACTTGAATTAGGAATTTTTTTTATTCTATAGAAATGTAAAATAGAATACTAGTCTTTTTAAATATCAAATTATTTTAAAATTTGATATTTATTTATTTTTATAATATTTGTGTAGGTAATAATAGAACTTTGAAATATCATAAAATTGAAATTACATGGTATAAATCAAGTTTTTTCTTTTATTTTAAGTAATTTTAATTTGAAAAAATTATATGCTTATATTTTTTTCTTTTTATTATTATTTGAGTATAAATATGTATGTTAAAAAATATTATTCTGAATATACAAAATTTATGAAAATAAGAAAAATAGAAGAGTTTATTTAATCTCGAAAAATACACTTAGATAGATTTATTATTAATATTTAAAATTAAAATTTAGAAAATAATAATTAAAAATTTAAATAAAAAACTAATTAAATTTTTATTAGAAAATTAAATAATTTAACAATTTTATAAATTACAAAAAATATATTATTAAAGCTTGATATAAAAATTTAATTAATATTTTTTGCATCTCAAAAATTAGAAAACTAAAATTTATATAAAAATTTATTTTTAAAAATCAATATTTTATTTTAAAATAATTAAGCTTGTCATTATCAATTCGAAATACGATTTAAAAAGATTGGGGGCGTTTGGTTTGTTTCATTTTCCATTTTCGTTTTCCAGAAAACCGTATTTTCTAGTTTTCTGGAAAATGACTTTTTTCATTCTCCAGTTTTCCAGAAAACGCTATGTTTTTTTCTGAAAAACAAAGTTGGAAAATGCAAACCAAACATGTTTTCCAGAAAACCACATTTTCTATAGAAAATGAAAATGGAAAACAGACTGGAAAATACAAACCAAACGCCCCCTTAGATTTTTTTAATATTAAAAATTTAATTATTTTTTTTCGTTTAAGACCTCAAGTTATCTTGAGGCGGGAATGGACATGGGGCTCATCTCTTTTTTTTCATTTCAAAAAGGTTGGAACCGCCAACCTAGCGGCCCCCTGGTCTCTGCCCCACAAGTGTCCAGAGGGGGTAAATCACGGTGAATGCTGGGCAGGTTAAGACACCCAGGCGCGAGGGATTTTTTTAAACAGCAGCCGAGGTTTCACCCCTCGTTCATACTGTCGACCCTCGAACCCACGCCCTCCATTTCAAGTGCGAGTGTCTTAACCAGCTGATCCAGCCCGTGGGGGCGCATGGGGCTCATCTCGCCGAGGGAGGGAGAGGGTCGACGTCTTGGCAAGGCAGGGCGTCAACAAGGGAGGGGCTGGAAGAAGACTTAGGCTAGAATGACGTTAACGAGAAAAAAAATTAGATTTAAAAAATGATACGGACGAGCCACGATGGACAGCAGTCCGTAGAAGAAGGCCCACCAGCCACTCGCCCACCGGCGGCTTTTCGCCGCCGTCACGAACCAAAACATAGCCAGAGGGGATACGTGAACCCGGGGAGGATTGTAGCCCGCCGCACCTGCCGCCGCCGGTCGCCCGCAGCGGCCACTCGCCTATTGGCGGCAGTCTCCGGCCGCCACCTCAAACCAAAATATAGTTAGAGGGCGTGAATCCGAGAGGGATTGCAGTCGGATTCCGGCCGCCATCCAGGGGAATCACGACCGGAATCCAACTGCTGCCGGGGCCTAGCTGGTTCACGGCCAAATTGTGTCTGGCCGAGAGAGCGAGGGCGGCGAGCTAGGGCAGACACCCGTGTCTTCATCGTGCGAGAGGGGAGAAAGGAAAGGCGAATTTTGAAAAATATTTTTCTCACAATAACAGTTTGGAGAGAAAATTTTAATTTAGGAAAAAAAAATCCATGCACACTCACGCCAATCCCGCCGCACCCACACTCACGCCAATTGGGATGTCACGCACAGGAGAGGATTGTTTGTCTCGCATGGAAACAAAATTGTATATATATATACACACACATAAAAATATTTTGTGCATTTATCCACGAGCACCTAGTATTATTCTTTTAAGATTTAAGATATTATATTTATGCTAAAATAATAAAAATTATATATATATATATAAAAGACTTTGTACATCCATGTACATCTTGGGTAAATTTTTTTTTTAGAGCTTAAGGTTTATTATTTAGGTTTAGGATTGAGGGAATAATATTTAGGCGAGAGAAAGTGAAAAAAAAATACGCTAAGTGTGCATATACAGAGAGACATGTTATGCTAGGCACCAGTGTAACATGTCAACGTCTATGGCTGAGAGAGGGGTCCATGCGACAATCATAGAAGTTGGGCGCACAACACTGGCACCCAACATTATATCCTACGGTTTTTGTCCGCGACAACGTATTTTTCAATTTTTTTAAACTCTCGGTTATGATGAGATTTTGTCTTTAAGGGTTAGGTTATAGTATTAAACATACACAAAATTCAAATTGAAAAAAATATTTGAGGTGTGCACACGCGGGGTGTGCGCTATAAAATCCTTAGGGTAACATTTTGATAATCTAGGTATCCAGTTCTTCGAATTGATTAATCTTACAGATGACTGATTCAGTCCGACGGAAGTTCCCACTGGCTAACAGAGTAAATGATAAATCAAGAAGCACTAATAGAGACTCATTCAGATGATTAATATTCTTAGATTCACTACTCACTAAAGAGAAAATTCACTGCAGTGCATTGTATGTGTGTATATATATTGTTAGCCTACACCCAAGACATACGTACCTTGGGTGTATGATTTTGGATGGGGCCCGTATATGGTGTTATGCTACATAGTAGTGGTGGCCCTGATATAGTTGCCCCTCTCAATCATGATGTCGCACA
>JAGFNQ010003487.1:443706-483402 GCA_024364735.1 Boesenbergia rotunda
GGGAACAAAGATCTCCTCTCTGAATTCTCAGGAACGCACGCACAGGAGGAGAGGGATTCGGCTCTAGGGCTTGGAAAGGTAGGGTTTACATGAAGTTAATAGGTTGGTGGATCGGTCCACCAACCACAATTTAATGTGATCGAACGGATCACCGTTCGATCTGGGAGCGCCCAGACCGATCAGGCCCCAGCCTGATCAGACTGGCCTGGTCCTGATCGGTCGGGTGACCGATTAGGCAGGCTCCTGATCGATCGGCTGATCGATCAGGGAGCGAACAGTAGGTTTGGGAGGTTTTTCGTGTGCCTCCTGATCAGTCTGTGGACCGATCCACACAGTGAGTCAGATCGGTCTGTGGACCAATCCAGGCCAACACAGAGAGATTGTAGAGGGATATCGCAATTCGGCTGGATCGGTCAGTTGTACCGATCAGACATGCTCCTGATCGGTCCGGTGACCGATTAGGCTCCCTGAATTTTTCTGATACGATCTGAAATTTCAGTTTCAGACTCCCAGATGATTTCTGATAAGATCTGATGAAAATTATCGATCTTGGAAGTGATCCCATGACTATAATTTAACAAGGATCAAAGGTCCTTATGGGTCTAGCAACCAATATGCTTCACCAAAGTGAAGGCAAACTCAATCACAAACATTTATCAAATGAAAAACAAATTGTGTATCAAAATAAGTCTCCAATCAAGTTTCCTTGATTGGAATGTCCAAGTATGATCATGGAGCCAAGTACACATATGTTATGCATTGGTTTTCCCCATACTTGGTCACCGTAGTGATTATTATCTCGTCAACCTAATTTCTCAAGGGATGCATTGACATTTTGAGAAATTATGTTGAACCTAGCATCTCATCCCATTTCTAGCAAACAAAAACGTTTTGTTGAACCTTATAGTTTATGTGAGATGTCCCCAAGTTACCCAATTGTTTCCAACAATTTGAATTGATCATGAAGGGTTTTAGATGTTCTTAATTCTATGAAGCACGACACATTCCCAACTCCCTTCTTAAGAAACTAAATTCATTCTCGGGAAGTGGTTTAGTGAAAATGTCTGCTAGATTCGATTTGGACTCTACATGTGAGAGTACAATGTCTCCTCTAGCAATATGATCCCTAATGAAGTGGTGACGCACTTCAATATGCTTTGTCCTAGAATGGTGGACTGGATTCTTTGTTAGGTTAATAGTGCTAATGTTGTCACACAACACTTGCACACCTTTGTAGCTTAATCCATAGTCCTCTAGTGTATGAATCATCCACAACAATTGTGATACACTCTCTCCCATGGCGATATATTCTGCCTCGGTCGTGGAGAGAGCAACACAATATTGCTTCCGACTTGACCAACTAACTAGTGATGAACCTAGGAATTGGCAACCCCCACTTGTGCTTTTCCGATCCAACTTGCATCCGGCATAGTCGGAATCGGTGTAGCCAATTAAGTCAAAAGACTCGGTGCGGGGGTACCAAAGGCCAACTCCAATTGTGCCTTTAAGGTATCTCAAAATTCGTTTAACAGCAATTAGATGAAATTCCTTGGCACAGACTTGATACCTAGCGCACATACCCACAGCAAAAAGAATATCAGGTCGACTGGCTGTGAGGTATAGTAGACTACCAATCATGCTCCGGTATTGAGTTAGATCAATAGGTTTACCACTCTCATCATTGTCTAAACGTGTGTTTGTCGCCATAGGAGTGGTAACTTCCTTGGAATCACTCATGTTAAATTTTCGGAGCATCTCTTGAGTGTACTTTGATTGGTGCACATGGATTCCATCACGAGTTTGCTTGATTTCAAGTCCAAGGAAGAAAGTCAACTCTCCCACTAGACTCATTTCAAATTCACTCTCCATGTGTCCAATAAATTCATTCAAATAACCCTTATTGTTTGAGCCACAAATTATGTCATCGACATACACTTGGGCTACAAATATATTGTCACCATCTCTTCGTAGAAATAGTGTAGGGTCTATTTGTCCTCTAACAAAACCTTTTTCAATTAGGAATGTCGATAACCGCTCATACCAAGCTCGTGGTGCTTGTTTAAGGTCGTAGAGTGCCTTCTTGAGCTTGAATACGTGGTTTAGGAATTCGGTACTCTCAAACCCTGGAGGTTGTTCGACATAGACCTCTTCTCTTATTAAACCATTTAGAAAGGCCGATTTGACATCCATTTGATATAGCTTGAAAGCACGATGTGCTGCAAATGTAAGCATCAATCGGATGGACTCTAATCGTGCCACGGGAGCATAGGTCTCATCATAATCAAGGCCTTCAACTTGACTGTAACCCTTGGCTACTAAGCGTGCCTTGTTTCTTATAATTTCTCCCTTATGGTTCAATTTATTTTTGAAGACCCATTTGGTTCCAATAATGGTGGTCTTCTTAGGTCTAGGGACTAAGTCCCAAACTTGACTTCTTTCGAATTGACCTAGTTCATCTTGCATGGCAATGATCCAATCGGGATCATTTAATGCCTCGTCAATTTTTCTAGGTTCACTTTCGGAAATTAGGGCAACTTCATTAGCCTCATTCTGGAAGAAAGATCTAGTCCTAACCCCATGGTGGATGTCTCCAACAATTTGGTCCTGGGGATGACTAGAGGCTAACCTAGTTGTCCTTGGTGCAGGTGGTGCTTCTTGAATGGTGTCACTAGACACAAGCTCAGCCTCAGGATCCGGCTGATCTATGGGTTGTCTAGGCTCTCCGTCATCAGACTCATCACCACCATCTACAACATTTGGACTTTCATCCAAACCCAGTTACTTGAGTTCGAATTGAGCTCCTTCAACATCTTCTGATTGATCATTTACTTTGGGAATTTCTTCAAAAACAACATCAGAAGACTCTTCAACCAGTCTAGACTTCTTGTTGTAGACTCTGTAAGCTTTGCTAACGAGAGAGTACCCGACCAGTATTCCTTCATCATCTTTTGCTGTGAACTTTTCAGGGTGATCCTTGGTGTTTAGAATGAACACCTTACAACCAAACACCCTAAGATGTTTAACCGTAGGTGGTTTTCCAAACCAAAGTTCATGAGGAGTCTTTCCTAAGAATCTATGGATGAGGACTCGGTTTTGCACGTAGCAAGCTGTGTTTACAGCTACGACCCATAAGTACCCTGGTAATGAGTACTCATTGAGCATGCTTCGTGCAGCCTCTTGTAAGACCCGGTTCTTCCTCTCTACAACACCATTTTGTTGTGGTGTTCTAGGAGTGGAGAATTCATGTCTATACCCTCTATCTTGACAAAACTCTAAAAACTTTTGATTTTGAAATTCACCTCCATGATCACTTCTTATTGTTTTAATTGTTGATGATTTCTCATTTTCAACTCTTCTACAGAATGAAATAAAGACATCTAAGATTTGATCCTTATATTTTAGAAAATACGTCCACGTATATCTAGTAAAATTATCAATGATAACAAAACAATATCTACTATCATTCAAGGATATAATGGTGCTACAATCAAACAAGTCCATATGAAGTAAATCTAATGCGGTAGAAGTACTTACAGTGCTTTTACCTTTATGTGCAGATTTTGTTTGCTTACCCATTTGACATGCATCACAAAGTTTGTCCTTTTCATACTTGATGCTTGGTAAGCCACGAACTAGTCCCTTGTTGGCTAACTTCCGGATATTCTTCATGTTCACGTGTGCTAGTCTCCGGTGCCAAAGGGTGGATTCATCTTCTCTTGACATGAGACACTTAGCAAAAGTATTAGTAGTACTTTTAAATGAAACTTAGTAAATGTTATCTACTCTTGTGCCTACTAGTACCGTGTCAAAGATGTCATGTTGTCTAACTAGACATTGACTTGATTGAAAATCAATTGTGTAACCCACATCACATAATTGACTGACACTTAGAAGATTAAATGTCATCCCCTTGACTAGAAGGACATTCTTAATCCTAAGACATTCGGATATTTGAATGTCTCCTATTCCTACAACCTTAAGACTACCATTATTTCCAAAGGAAACATTACCTCTATTTTTGCAATGAAGGGTAGTGAATAATGATCTATCACCGGTCATGTGTTTGGAGTACCCACTATCAACGAACCAAGTTGATAGATGCTCCCCCTCAATCACAACCTACACAATTCGAAAAATAGAAGATTTAGGTACCCAAACTTTGGGACCTAAAGCACCTACTAAGCAAGACTTAGGCACCCATGCCTTGACTACTTTCCTTTGAACCCTAGGTGTCTTAGATTGTCTAACATCAGTCCTAGACATTAAGGACACAAATGATGGTTCTTTGGGTCGGTAACCAATACCGGCCCTATTGTAGACTGCCCTTTGGGCATTTAGGATCATGTCTAGAATCTTTGAGCTAGTTGAGAATTTCTCAAGAACACTCTTGAGTCTCTCAACTTCACTCTTCAAAGATTTGTTTTCATCCTCAAACATCTCAATATGCAAATCATCAACATCCTCATCCTTAGAAGATATTAACTGTTCAACTTCAATTTTCAATGACTTAACCTTATTTTTTGACTTTTTCAACAAATCGGTTAAGCATGCAATTGTTCTATAGCATTTATCGAGTTTGGGAGTGATTACCTCTTCATCATCCGAAGATGATGAAGCCGCGTTGGATGAGTCACTCGATTCATCACTGCTTTCTTGATCTTCCAATGCCATGCGTGCCACATGCCGTGTACTCTTCTCATCCTTCTCCTCATTGGATGAACTTGAGGAGGATTCATCTCATGTGGCCTTCAAGGCCTTCTTCTTCTTCTTGGATTTATCCTCCTTCTTTTTGAGCTTGGGCAGTCCTTCTTGAAGTGCTCTTTCTTACTACATTCATAGCAAGTAATATTAGTCTTATCAAGCTTAACTTCACTTGGGTTACCTTTACCCTTGAAGCGCCGACTCTTCCTCATCATTCTTCTAACAAAATTTGTCATCTCAGAGGATGAAGACCACTGCCATCTTTCTCGGACTTGGATTCGGATTCGGATGAGGATGAAGATGAAGAGACTTCCTTCTCCTTCTTCTTCTTAGTCTTTTCTCCTGCAACTAAGGCAATCCCCTTCTCCTTGGGGCCTTCGTTAGCCATCTCATGTAGCTCCATTTCACAAAATAAATCATCTAGTTTTACAATTGATAAATCCTTAGATACTTTGTAGGCATCCACCATGGATGACCACAAAGCATTCCTTGGAAAAGCTTTAAGCACATACCTCACAAGGTCGCAGTTCTCGACCTTCTCATCAATAGAGTGAAGACCATTGAGGACTTCCTTGAACTTACCATGGAGTTCACTCACCGTTTCATTCTCCTTCATGGAGAGGTTTTGAAGTTGGTTGAGGAACAAGTCCCTCTTGGCGATTCTTGAATCTCGGGTGCCCTCATGGAGTTCAATGAGCTTATTCCACAAATCCTTTGCACTCGTAAAGGGACCAACCTTGATGAGTTGATCTTTGTTCATGCCACATTGCAAAGTTACCACCGCCTTCGCGTTGGCTTCACTTTTCCGGGTTTGCTCAGCCGTCCAACGCCAAGATTCCAATTCTTTTCCTTCATCGTCCTTTGGAGGGGAAAAACCCTCCTTCACAGTGAACCAAGTGTTGATGTCCATCTTTAGATAGTACTTCATCTTCGATCTCCAATATTGAAAATCTGCTCCATCGAAGAAAGGAGGTCGAGTGGTACTAAAACCTTCTCTCAACGCCATTGTAGTTGACTCTCGGTTGTTAATCCTCTTGAACATAGCCCCAAGCTCTGATACCACTTGTTGGAACTTGGATGGCTAGAGAGGGAGGGGTGAATATAGCCAGACACCCAATTCTTTCGATTTTAGGTTTCTCTGCAGTTGGGTTAGTAGCACAGCGGAAGCAAAAACAGAGTTGCAGAAACTAAAACCTAAACTAAGTACGAACATAAAACGCTAACAAAGAGGATTTACAAGGTTCGAGGATAACTTGCCCCTACTCTTTGGCGTGCCCGTAAGGTGGGCGATCCCTTGATCGTCGGCAGATCAAGCCTCAGAAAATTCGGATAAAATGCAACCTCCTTCTCGGTGGAGTAACCTCTCCACAGCGTTTCAAGATGGATCAAGTATAAAGTACAGGAAATACAAGAAGGATCTTACTTAGCACTTGGAACCACAATAACACAAGCAAACTTCTCCCGAGCTCCACTCAACGCAGATCTCACGCAAGAACTCCCTTCTTCGTGTATTCTCGTTGATGGACTCCCAAGCTTCTTGTTTCTCTTCCAAGTGCTCAAGTAATAGAAGGTTGCTTCAAGGATCACAGTTGTTTGCTCAAGATGATGGAACAGAGTTGTCACAAGAGCACAATGTGGAGAACTTCGTTACTAAGACTTGTTCGCCACCAAGCGCTTAAGTCTCAACTCACTGATTGCCAGGTCACCACCACACTGCAGCCTCCAGCTGCTCACCTGCAATAGCCAGCTACCACTGAGCTCTCTTGGACTCCTTGAGCTTCCCTCAGCCAAGCCCCAGTCAGCAGCTCCAGCAGTGTCAGCATCCGTTGCAACCTGAGATGGAAAATGGACAAACCTGCTCCAAGGAAAGACTCCCATTGACTCTCCTTGAGTGTTTGAATCCATTCTTGTCACCTGCACACTTGATCAGATTATTAGCACAGCAAATCAAGCAGAGAATCAAGTATCAGAGATTAAGAGCAGAGAAATCAGATGTGTTCAGACGTGATTAAAGCGTCTGACAGTGCATTTTGAATTAAAGTGATCGGTCACCGGACCGATCCAGGGCTCGTGGATCGGTCACTGGACCGATCCACAGCTTTACTGGGACTCCCAGCTTTCACGGCCACACGGGCATGAACGGTCACCAGACCAATTAGGTTGTGACCTGATCGGTCACCAGACCGATCAGGAAGCTCCCCGACCGATCAGGCTCTAGCCTGATCGGTGATAGTGAGAACTCCGCGACAATTGATCGTTCACCAGAACGATCTGAACAGTGATCCAGATCGATCACCAGACCGATCAGGAGCCAAGCAGTGAGTGAACTGTCAGTTCCCTGATCGGTCACCGGACCGATCAGGAGCCGAGCAGTAAGGGGAACCAAACTCACTGTATGCTCCCTGATCGGTCACCAGACTGATCAGGAGCAGAGCAGTGAGTGAACTGCATGCTCCCTGATCGGTCACCAGACCGATCAGTCATCGCTGGATCGGTCACCAGACCGATCCACGAGGGAACACCGTGCCAACTTCCCTGATCGGTCACCAGACCGATCTAGGCAAGGCCAAATACATTCCAAGTCACGAGAATAAGCCTCCAGCCCTTCTCTGACTCGTGCCATGCCCAGTCTCACTCACCGGGACTTCAACCTAGCCCTCCAAGCTAGGACATGGCCCTCCAAGCCGGGATTTTATCCAACCTAGCCCTCCAAGCTAAGACCTGACCCTCCAAGCCAGAATTTCATCAACCTAGCCCTCCAGGCTAGGACCTGACCCTCCAAGCCAGGATTTCATCAACCTAGCCCGGACCCTCCAAGCCAGGACTTTTCACATCTAACCCTCCAGGTTAGGACTTTTCCACACGTAGCCCTCCAAGCTAGGACTTTTCACACCTAACCCTCCAGGTTAGGACTTTTCCACACCTAGCTCTCCAAGTTAGGATTTTTCCACACCTAACATTCTAGGTTAGGACTTTTTCACACCTAGCCCTCCAAGCTAGGATTTCAATCACTCCGTGCCTAGTCTCCGATCAGGACTTAATCATAATCATCTTATCAACCTAAACTAAAATCGGTGTCAACACCAAAACAACAATCAGGGTCAGACTGCATCAACAGAGACACCTTGAATTTCTTCCTCGACCAATGCTTCTTGAATTTCCTCCTCGGGTGTTAAGCATCTCTCAACTCTCGAGTCAACTTTGTCCGATGAATCTCCCTCTTCGAATTTGTCTTGATATGGTATAGTGGAGGGATTTTCATGAAGTTTAGTCAACTTGCTCCAAAGCTCCTTGGCATCTTGATAGTCTTCAATTTGACTCAAGATGGTGCTAGACAATAGATTGACTAATAATTTGGTCACTTTCTCGTTGGCCTCACACCTCTTGATTTGCTCCTCATTCCATTTACTTTTCTTGAAGAGCTTTCCTTTATAATTTGTTGGAGCTTCAAAGCCTCCATTAGAGCAAACCATTGCTCTATCTCCATCATGAAGAAATTTTCAATCTTTGTCTTCCAAAGATTGAAATTAACTTTGTCGAATGGTGGAGGTGCTCAAGTATCGTAGCCGAACATCATTTTGAAGTTGACCCGCTTGATAATGACTTCTTGAAATTAGGGATTTTTCAAAACTTCTTCTTCTTCCTCTAGCTCTTGCTCTCTTGGCGATGAGTCCAAAGAAGAACGATCTTGCTCTGATACCACTTGTTAGGACCGATAGGAGAGCTAAGGGGGGATGATTAGCTCGGATCTCTGCTCGATAAAGATTTGTCACTACGGAAGACTTGAGCAATGCTAACACCTTGATTTACTTGATATATACCTCCTTGAGATGACTAATCTAAGGATCTGCTCTCCTCACTCTCTCAAACACTATGACTTCATGGAGGTGAAAAAAATCTCGTACAGGCTCTCAAGAAGATACAACAAGAATACAAGTAAATACAAAGAAAATCTTACAAGATTTACAGTAATGAGCTCTCATTGCTTTTCTTGCTTTCTTATAGCTTGGGATCGCCTCTAGAACCTTGGAAATGCAGCGGCACTATGCTTGAAGACTTCTCTTGAAATGGCGATGATGGAGGAGAAGAAGTGCGGAAGAAATAATGCCGGAGCGATCTCGTTTCAAACCTGCGTGAAAACCCTTTATACCCGCAACCTAGGGTTCCCTAATCGATTACCCAATCGATTACCACTTCAGACTTAGCCATTCAACGTCTAGTTTTTGAAGCTTAATCGATTAGCCAATCGATTAAGAAGATCTTAATCGATTGTTGAATCGATTCAGCACCTTTCTATGCTCTCGTGCAATACCGTCGTAATCGATTGCCTAATTGATTATGGTCTCCCTTAATCGATTGCCCAATCGATTACGACCCCCCCTAATCAATTTCCTGATCGATTAAGAGGCGGCTGAATCAATTACCTAATCAATTCAGCCTACTTCTATTCTCGCGACACAACTCTCCGAATCGATTCACTCCTTCCTTAATCGATCACCCAATCAATTAAGAAGGCTTCTGTTCGCGAGAAACCAACGCCAATCGATTGACCTAACTCTAATTTGTAAGCACAAGTCTAGGGTTCCCTTTCCTAACCGTTATCAACCATGACCTGTTAGGACTTTCTCACCAAGTGTCCGATCAAACCTTTGATCAACTTGGACTTTCCCTTGCCTAGTTCCTAACTAGGGCTTTTCTCGTGCCAACGTGCGATCTCCCCGATCCATCTGGACTTCACTTAGTCGCACTAGGTGTGCCTAGTCTCACTAAGACTTTTTCCTTGCCAACGTACAATCTCCCCGATATATCTAGACTTCACCTAGTCCCACTAGGTGTGCCTAGTCTCACTAAGACTTTTTCCGTGCTAGCGTGTGATCTCCCTGATCCACCTGGACTTCACCTAGTCTTACTAGTGTGTCTAACCCCACTAGGACTTTTCCCGTGCCAGCGTGCGATCTCCTCAATCCACTAGACTTCAGCTAGTCCTTCCTCGATCCACCTAGACTTCACCTAGTCCCACTAGGTGTGCCTAGTCCTACTAGGTCTTTCCCAGTCAAGTCTTCAGTCAACCTTGACCCACTTGACTCACACGATATTCAAACATCATTATCAAACATCGAAACTTAAGCTTACCAAACATAAACTCACCTGAGCCTAGTCAAACTAGGTTAACCCTGACCTAACAAAGATTGCACCAATAATCTCTCCACTTGGTGAAGTCCAGTCCCACTAGGTCTTTACCAGTCAAGTCTCCAATTAACCTTAACCCACTTGACACACGATATTCAAATATCATTATCAAATATTGAAACTTAAGCTTACCAAACATAAACTCACCCGAGCCTAGTCAAACTAGGTCAACCTTGACCTAACAATGATTGCACCAACATCAAAATAGTACCTAAAGTTTAACATGAAATCAGAATTCTAGCAAGTTCAAATGCACCTAGAATCAATAGAATGGATTGTATTTTTATGTCCTGAAGGACATTTTAAATGACTTATCATGCTATTTGGACTAAAAGTAACATCGAAATCTTTTAAAGAAAAATGGACAACATTTTTAGAAACTTCTCTAAATTCACATGTGTACATCTAAACAAAAGAGGTACATTATGTACATCTACATATAGTGTTTAACATGTTTGAATAACACAAATTAATAGTTTGTTGAAGTAAGATGAAACTAGCAATGAAACACATAGAATTTCTGGGAGCAGAAATTGGAAAGGGAAAATTGCTCTCCAACCACATATCACTTCTAAATTACTTCATGAGTTCTATGATAACATGGAAGATACCAAAACTCTTAGGGTGCGTTTGATTGTGGGTTATCCTTGATAACCTTGGTTATCCATCCAAGGTTATCAACAAAAATCTTGTTTGGTTTAGATAATCAACGATTCTCAAGTAATGATCGATGCCCGACACGTCAGCAAAAGGGGCATGCAACCCGGAATCGAAAAACCTTAGGAAAGTAAGGGGCGTTTGGTAGGCTTATTTTCTATTTTCATTTTCTGTAGAAAATGCGGTTTTCTGGAAAACGTGTTTGGTTTGCATTTTTCAGCCTTGTTTCCCAGAAAAAGATATAACATTTTCTGGAAAACTAGATAATGAAAGAAAGTCATTTTCCAGAAAATGAGAAAATATGATTTTCTGGAAAATGAAAATAGAAAATAGAGCAAACCAAACACCCCCTAAGGTTTTTCTTGATTCCGAGGTTATGAAACTTATCTTTCCAAAATTATTCTCCAATATTTACCTTAGCAAAAGAGGCATTTCGCGGGCAACCACCGGCAACGACGGGGAGCGACCACCGGAGCCGACGGCCGGTGGCCCGCGACCGACGACCGACGACCGACAACGATGGCAGGCGACCATTATTCGCCGCCGACGGCCGGCAACGACGGTCGGCGACCACCGCCGACGGCCGACAACCGAGGGTATGAATATGTATATAATATCATCTTGCTTTTTATTTTAAATTATAAGCATATAATATTATTATACTTAAATTTAACTAAAGAGTAATACGGTAAAATATTATATTATGTCATAGACTATTACCTCCAAACAAACAAGATTTTATTTGATTACCTAAATTGAACCAAACAACTTTAGATTATGTTTCATTCCCCATTACCTTGGTTATGTTATTAACTTGGTAATCACATAACTAAGGTTATATCTGATAACTTGAACCAAACGCACCCTTAGAGTTTTTCTCAGATTACTTAATTATGCTAGACATTATCTTAAATACATAGGAAAATGAGTTGACCATTATATAATAAAACCTCACTTATAGGATAAAAATACTTTAACCAATAGAGTGTTGAGTTAGTCAAATAAATCAAAGAAAAGATTAAACATATTCCAGTTCTAAATCTTCCCCTTGACTGTGTCAAATAAATCAAAGAAAAGATTAAACATATTCTAGTTCTAAATCTTCCCCTTGACTCTGATTAAACATGTGAAATTCGATAGAAATATGTTTTATTTAGAAAACCCTCGAAATATGACCCCAAATTAATAGAAATCTTATATAAATATGCTTTTGAAAAATATAAAGAAAAATGTATTTAAATTCCCTAGATTATAAAATTCTGGCAATACTCTATTGTCTTGATGCTTACATATTATTTATTTGTGATAAGCAAGAAATTACTATTAGAATAGAATGTGACACCATTGTCAAATACAACCAACAAACTAAAGGATTTTTAAAAGGATTAAGTATAAAATGATGACTAAAATTCACATATACAATTATAAAGGATTAAAAATTCAGTGGGAACATCAAGGGAATATCTAATTTCCTAGCCCATACTTTATCAAGACTTTTACAGTAAACTTTCTAACATTACAAGAATGGATATACAAAAAAAAAAAGTAAGAACTTTTGCTATGATAACTATAAGGTTTGACAATCAAGAATTACAATAATTTATAAGATATAAAAACCAGTTCCACTTCTTCTCAAGTGATAAACTTGACAATATCCAAAATTGTCTACTTGACAATATTTGGAATATTTCTACCATACCAGAAAGTTCCAATTACAAGATAGCCATTATCAATGTCTCATCAAATTACTTTCTAACAACAATACAAAAAGCAGTAGCCCAAAAATTTCTTGCTATGTAGTCTTTTCCGGGACACAATCCGAAGTTTACTATAATTGGGACGAAGTCAAAAGAGCAATACAAGATTGTGAAACATCATTCTACAAAGAATTTTACTCTCTTGATGAAGCATTCACATCTACCGCCTAGGCCCCAACTTCTTTATTAGTACTTGGCAAGACGAACATTACCAACTTCAACAAGTCAAGAAAAAACTTATACCCAAAATAATTACCATTGAATCTGAAAAAACATCTTTTTCATGCCCAACTATTTAACTTTGACCTATCTTAAAGTAAAGGTCGCAAAAATTACAGAACAAAGAGCTTATGAAGAAAGACTCCTAAGTTTTCCAAATACAATTCCAGAGGACATCTCCACGTATGTCCAAAGCATGGCAGAGAAATCTATCTTTCAAACTTTACTTGACCTATGTGCGTGGCATGTTCAAAGAATTTCATAAAAATCTTCTAAACAAGATTGACAATAGTCTATGAAGTCGAATTCAATTGTTCGCTGCGAATATCTTTTTTTAAAAAATTGTTTTAATATTTTTTTTACTTATGTTCAAGTCAATAAGAATTTTACTTCTAAAATTTAGAAGATCTATTAAAATATTAAACATAAAAAAATTAAATTATTTTTTTAAAATGCACACAGAGTCTACGACGTAAAATTAATATAATATTAAGGTACATGCATTTTGTGTTTCCCAGCGTACAGATACGTGGTCCACCCATCAATCGTTAGCCATGCATGTTTTCCTCGCCTCGGTTTGTCTCCATTGAAGCAAAACGTCGAACACCTCGCGCTCAGCGCTGCCACGCTACGCATTGGCATGTGATGCACGCTTGCTTGCCTGTCGAGCGGCAGACGATAATGCACGGTAGCAGCTAGCGCAGCGTGGGGAGGAAGCAACGAGTCAAGCCCAAGCGTTTTAAATGAGGAATAACAATTAAACAAGGCTAATTTATCATATTAAATATCGACTTTAATAACAACAACAACCCAAAAATAAAAAAAATAAAAAAAATAACTTTCATATTTACTAAAAGACGAACGAACTTTCAATAGTCAATTTTGAGATTGAGTGCGACGAACAAACTCACTTTAAAACCTAAAACATTGCAAAACATTGAAGTGAATTCATTTTCTCAGTCAACAATTTAACAATTTGATAATATGTTACTTTTTTTTAATCCTACTTTTTTCTTTAAAAAAAGTTGGGTTTGGTGAGAGGAAATATAGTTGTTCACTTCTTTTAACTACCGGTCAATATTCAACGGTAATACTCATCAATTGTCTTTTTTAATATATATATATATATATAATATATATATATATATATATATATATAATATATATATATATATATATATATATATATATATATATATACACGCGATGCAACTTCTTGAGTATGCGCAACATCTGATCCTAGTCGATTCATCAATTAATCGACATCTCCAATTGATTGATGAATCGAGTGAGGCGTCTCATGATTGAGACAATTGTGCACGCTTGATCGGCCAGCGTAGGCGGCCTCTGCTCGCCTGACTCGGTTCAAAGTATAATTTGAAGGAGGGTGAACCCCAAGAGGAAGAGAATTAGATTCCGACCGGATTACAATCAGGATCCGATTGCAATTGATCGCAATACTACATCTTAAATCGATTCAGAAATCAATTCGAGTGTGTTGTGATGTGTCTCAATCGATTGATGTATTCATCCAATCGAGATGCCAATCGATTGCTGAATTGATTGACCCTCCCAACCGATTTAATCAGTAATCGATTGACTCTCCCAATCAATTCAATAATTAATTAAGATAGCATGGACAAGTAGGTAAAATATATATTATATCATTTTGTTGCATATATATATATATATATATATATATATATATATATATATATATATATTAGCAAATTTATATTTTAATGTCCTGAGTCTTTTCATTGATCTGTGTTTTTTAAAAGAGCTGTGATATACTTAGTGAAAAAATTTAATAAAATATTAAATGAATGATGTGACATTTTACATGTACACATTTGATTGTTGCCCGAACATCATTGACGGTCTCTGACTGCTGTCCCAAATCAAACTATACCCTGAGGATATAATGAATCCATCGAAAATCGCTGCATAAATAATATGAACTTTTCTTGAGATTTTTCATTAAACATGTTATTATTCTTTTAAAAATGAAATCACATCTTAGTTTGCGGTAACCTCACAGGGGTTACGGCATCGCGCGGGCGGTCGGTTCGATCTTCCGCTGACTAAGACGGCGACCAATCGACCAGGACGATCGGAACGGGAACTGACCGCCCTGATCTCATACCATCTCAGGCTAAGTTAAACTTAATCACTATCACCGTCAGATTAGAGTTCTTGGCGTCGATCTTACCGTTGGATGATCAACCTATGTGGAGACGTTTACGGGTCTCGCAGTTGTTCCGCCTGCAAGTCAAAAAGGGAACTCCACAGCCGTCTTATGGGGCCCACTGCTCATTACCCTTCTATTATTATTTGCATAATTTGATTAATTTTTTTATTTCTTATTTCGGTGGTATCTATTAAATGACATCGAAACTCGGTTTTAAAACATAAATAGTTAAATAATTAGATGGATATTAACTAGTTTATTGCTTATTTAAATAATAGCAATAATCAGTTAAAGTCATATCCATAAAACTTCTTTTAATTTTTTAATAATTTTTTATCTAATTTATTCACTATTTTATTATATGTATCTATTTAGAGATGCTGAGATGTCATATAAATCCATCCGGAAACATCTCGTGAATATCTAATATTAATTTAAATATTATATTTTAAATCATAAAAAAAACTTAAAATAACATTAAATACTCATGAATGCTCATGGATAAACGGGCAACGTAACATTTCATCAATCTTATTCAATTTTTCTATCTTAAACTAAATTCCTTAAGTATATATGACATTTAACATTGATCAAACAATAACACTGTTACACGGTAGCAGACTGATGTTTGATTATTTAATTGCTCATAAAATAGGAATATAATTGAAAATAATTACATGATTTTTTCCCGGTAATTTAGATATCAACTTTTTTGAATAGTTTAATTCTGATAAATTTGATTTATAAATTTTTTTTATTAATCATCAAGATAAATTTAAAAATATGAATAATTTATCACTCCACAATTAACATTCCAAGATTATCGATTTTTCAATGTTGCACATTAGTCCGGGACCAATAAATATGTGATTTAATAGATGAGTGGAATACACATTTTAGGTATTACAAAAAAATATTTACATATATGCGGTTCAATAATTACTGTTTTTCATTTTAAAGACTAAGCCACCCTTTGATATTTAGATCTAAATATTATGATTTTTTAAAAAAAATTATACATTTTAAGAAAAATTAAAGATGTGTATATACATATATAATTACTTTATTAATTAACTTTTTATTTTTTATAATCTAAATATTTAATTTTTCATGCTTATTAATTCAGATGATCAATTTAGAATTATAAATTTTTTTCATAGACTATCAAAATAAATTAAAAAATATTAAATATTAGTCAAAAATTAATTTTTATTTTATTATAATAAATTTACCATCTACTTAGTAAATTGAGAACCACTCTATAGGTCATCCCTCCAATTTTTTTATCGTGTAATATGTTAATTATATCAATTAAATTTTATTTTAAAATTAAAAAATTACATTATAATACTAAGTAAGTAAAAAAATTAAATCGAAAAACATATTTGATGTCCTAAGATAAAAATCTGATCTAGCGGTAAATCTGATTCTCATGTACAGCGGACTGCGTCAATCTATTCCCACAGGGCGGCGGGAAAAGCTTGGACCTTGACTGCAAACCGCGGGCTAAAGTGGCGGCATCGACTCGATCAATTCTCCTGAGAGAGAGAGAGAGAGAGAGAGAACGGAGACGACTCTTTGGTCGATTCATCTACCCAATTTGGCGGTCGTGGTCGCGTGGCAAAGCAAGGAGAAGAGAGAGAGAGGGGGTGGTCACTGGTGAAGCCGTGAAGGGGATCCGGATAAGTGCGGGGCTTCGAGGTAATAATCATTATCGTCAGATTACGACTAAAAGGCACAACCCCCCGCGGCGATCGAGCTTACACAGACGATCGGAGTTTTCATCCTCGCTCTTCAGGAAAATTTGCATTTTGGGGCTGTGATACATCGGACTCATCCGTGGACGAGCGAAACAAATCTTGTCTTTTTTTCTTTAAAGAAAAAAATCGTTTCTTCTTCTTGCTATGGAGACAAAAATTTAAGCCGCCGTTGATCGGCGAAAAGATTTGTGGCATTCGAGCGATTCCGCTCACCGGAGGCGGGATCGGTGTCCAAGATTCGATTTTTTTTTTAGGTCTTTTGTGACGGATTTGGCGACCTTGAATTCCTACACTGACGCCGAATCCGTCGCCATGGCGAGCTCCTCTGGGTCAGTTGACTACTGGCGGAAGTTTTTCCGCAGCACCAACTCCGACATCTTCGACGTGATCGAGCACGCGATCCTCGTCGCCGCCTCCGACTACCCCGAGGAGCTGCGGAGCAGGCGCGACCGGATCGTGGAGAAGTTCTTCGCCGCGCTGCTCCCGCGGTGCTTCGCCTGCGATCGCGTCGAGCCGCACGGGGCCGAGGCGGAGGAAGGCCGCGGCAGCGTGAAGAGGGTTGCGAGCGCAGAAAAGGATAGCAAGGTCGACAGCTGCAACGACGGCCCCGAGTTCTCCCACCGCGTCGTAAGCAACTACACCTTCGACGAGGCGGAGGCCCTCACCGAAGAGATCGAGGAGGAGGGCCAAACCCTCGAAGAGGTCCTGCGCATAAAGGAGGTCCTCTCCAATCACCACGATCAGGTCCATTCCTGCCCTCTTCGACTGCATTAAAAACTCAACCTTTCTCACGGTGTGAGTCTTCTTTTGCAGTCTGACAACGTCGTGCTCGACTCGTTGCGGCGGCTGCAACTCATGGAGCTCACCGTCGACGTCCTCAAGGTGCTGATTCAGTGTGCTATTTGCTTCACCTGGATCCCTTTCCTCTCACAGAGTCTGATAAATCTGAAGCTGAATTGATGAATCTCCTCTAGATATTTTCAAAAATTTTAACTTTTCTTTTGGAACACAGGCCACCGAGATCGGAAAGACTGTTAATGTTTTGCGAAAACATGCTTCGAAGCAAGTTCGACACCTTGTGCGAACTCTCATCGAGTAAGTAGTAGAAATTTATGCAGTGAACTTCATATCAAACATGTTTGTCAAATTTAGTGTTTGCTTAAACTTCAATTTAGTTTGATAGCTCAATTCTAGCCTGTGACACAATTGCAGCTTTATCTAATATGGATAAATTTTCCAGTCTAAGAAAGTGTTTTCTTCATTGCTTCATCTTCACTTAACTTGGACATCATTTTACCTCTATTAAATTCCCTTTTAGTTGTGCATTGAGTGATTCAGAAACAGTTAAAGAGAGATAGCATGACTTTTACTGGATGCGTTGAGGTTTTCTGATCAATTCGGTTTTATTTTTGGGCAGTGGTTGGAAGGTTTTAGTCGACGAATGGGTCAGTGCTACTGCTGCCATTGCTGGTATGCCATGTTTCTCTCTGGTGGCCTTATGGACCATTTTTGGCCTCTTAACGTCAAACATAGATAAGAACTTGTGATTTACAGAGAACTCTGTGCATTCTCTTCCTTCTGGTGAGTTTGAAGAAGAAGGGCTTCCTTCTCCTCCATTAGACGAGGGAGCTCTATTTGCTGCTCAGACTACCTCCATCAAGCTCTCTGGGGTATAAGATGTTATATTTTGTAGCATCTGCATAAATTTTTATCATTGCGATTTACTGATCCGGCTTGCTTTGATTTTGAAGTTCTTTGATGGAATGGACGATGACGGAAGTGAGTAGCCAGGTTTCACTATCTAGTTTCTCCTTATAAAGTTACCTAGATTATAATACCGTCTCGCTACCATTTGCTGCAGATCTTAGAAACACTAGGGACTTTGACAAGCAATGGGAAACTCGAATGAACCAAAAAGAAAATCATGAGATGAAGCAATCAAGGCCACAAAGATTCTCTATCGGGCAATCAAACTCGCAAAACATTCAAAGCAAGGAAACCAAGCCTTTGAGTGCTGAATCTGGGACTGGCAGATTGCCACCGGATACTGCTAAACTTCAAAGAAAACTGCCAATGATTCCTCGAGATGTAAGTTCGTCTGGACATTTGAAACTATGCTTGTTCAAAGGAGCTTGGATTTTCTTAACACCTCAATTTCATTTAGAAATCAAAATACTCCGAGGAAGCATCTGCGCGGGCTAAGCTTGAAGCTGCCAAGCGCAAGCTTCATGAAGGCTATCAGCAAGCAGAAAATGGTTTGTTATCTTGCCAATTCGATCTGTTTCTCTCGACTTAGAAAGTCAGGTCTGATGGCGATCACATGTTTCATTTGATGCAGCGAAAAAGCAAAGAACAATACAAGTGATGGAGTTGCAAGATTTGCCAAAGCAAGCTCACATCAACAGGCAGCCTATTCAGAAATTCAGAAACCAATCTAGGAATTGGGCAAATAGGCGAAACTAGTTCTGTCAAGCATGGCAGCAAACCATTCTTCTTCCACTTGGAAGATCTGTAGCTTGCCGTTGAGAAAATGTATGTACATGTTTTAACACATTCGACTGATTCTACCCCAAAATTTTCCTTGTAGACATTACAAGATTCTGATATCACACCGACATTAGCTGAAGTTAAATGAGATCATTTTGTCTAGTGCTGGTTTCATGTCTTCTCCTGGATTCATCGAATGCATTAATGTGCCATTCGTTGTTTGCTGAGTGCTTTTGTCTTGAGTAACCTCGACCTCAAGTTGAAGGAGTTGTTTGGTGGAGGAAACAGTGATGTAATAAAGAAGCCACTCGCCCATTTGTTTCCAGCTAAAAGGTAAAGTCTTTCCTTGTGGTCTGCCCTCTCTTATCACAAGAAGAAGTTTAATCAAAAACTGAACAAACCCTCAAGTAATGGATTAAAATACTACAAGGGAAACCTGGCCAATGGCCATGGATTGATTCAAGCATGTCCTTGTTACACTCACCACCACCATTAATTTGCAGCCCCTTTCTTTGACTTCTGTTTCCCTAACTTTATTCCTTCTGCATCTTGCAAGAAACAGTGACATCTGTGCCATTTTTTCCATTGGTGGACTTTTTTTTTTCATTCCAAGGACAATTTATTAGTGGAGAAAAAAGTCTGCATACTTGACTTCTCTCCCCATGGATTGATGAGGAGGAAGAACACATGCTTTCTCTTTATTCTGCATCTTTCTCAAGGCACTAGGACAATAATGTAATGTAGCTGATAAAAGCAGACTAAAAAAGGTTTGAAACTTGGTGCATTTGCTCTTCACGGATGGCAAACTAACAAGGTAATAAATTCAGTATGGTCTCATAAACTAGGTGGCATCCCAAAGAACAACTCTAAGATTGTAAGTCATTAAATAATATGAACCACAAAACCCTCATTCAATTCCTGAAAAATGCTCAATCAAATACCAACTTCAACCACCTTTGACAAGATGCTAATGTCTCGCTCGAGTTTAACTCACTTTCAATCGAGCTTCTTGCGGTCAAGTGCATTAAACCAGACTCGTAAATTTGAACTCGGTTGAGATCTTCCTCACTCGGTGTTCTTTAGCACAATTCTCCCTAATTTAGGTCTGTGCCAGTGCAAGCAACACTTGATTCGCCAATGGAGCCGAAGGTTACAACCAAGGAAGGATATGAGCCTAGAGATTTTCCCATGTGAATGAAACAGTTATTCCGATACGGCGCCCACAAGACTTGCTCGATTCTAATTCTATAGTAGTGGATAAAGAGACATAAGAATCGATGAATTTTAAGTAAAGGTGATGGTTGGTGTGATGTGTAGAATGTTTTTGATTCTATGAAGGGAGAAAAGAGAAGGCACATAATTAAAGATAGATGCTAGGGTGATGGATGATTTTAGAGGAAAAAATGAATCCGACGACGATAAAGAATTTATGCAATTAAGTGTTAGGATCAATGTCCGGGGGCTTGAAGATCTTATCTTCAACTCAATGACTCATTTGGCACTTAATAAAGATGGAGGGATATTTGAGATATTGTTTATGTGAGTTCTAATACCAAAAGAATCATCAAGATTGACCTTTAAATGAGACATAATGGAGATTTCATTTGGCTTTGATTGACCAATCAATTGTCCTTAGTCAACAAGACCGAAGGAAATTCGGCAATTTACCAAAGGGCGTATCTAAGAATTGGTATTTACCAAAAGGCGTACCATGTTTTCAATGTTACCAAAGGGCGCACATATTTTAGTAAACTTCCTCTTATACCCCTACCGTCAAGTACTGCATGCGTTTCTCTTTCTCTTTCTCTTTGTCAGTAACGAATTTCGAGACGGACCATAAAGAGATGTTCTATTATATTTTGATTTTTATATTATGGAACCTATCTCAAAACAAAAAAATATTAAAATTAATTAAAATATTTTTATTAAATTAAAACTAAAAGAACATATCAGACCCACGTTGGGCCTGAAATTGTTCCATTTCAGGCCCAACGTGGGGCTGAAATGTTTCCATTTCAGGCTCAACGCGCCCAATATTAAGTGTTTTTTCTCGATTCTTTGTTATTATATTTTAACACTTTGAAAAAGTCCAAATAAACAATGGATAGCAAATTTGAACTCCTTGTAACCTCAGAAATCCACAGGAACTGAAAATTTTACAATCGGAGCTCTCTAGGTCAATCAATGGTCTTTTAGGGTCATTGGGCCTGAAATGGAAACATTTCAGGCTCACGTTGGGCCCGAAATGCAACGTGGGCCTGAAATGAAATCATTTCAGGCCCACGTTGGGCTTGAAATGTTTCCATTTCAGGCCCAATGACCCTAAAAGGCCACTGATTGACCTAGAGAGCTCCGATTGTAAAAATTTCAGTTCCTGTGGATTTCTGAGGTTACAAGGAGTTCAAATTTGCTATCCATTGTTTATTTGGACGTCTCCGAGGTGTTAAAATGTAATATGAAGAACCGAGAAAATACTTTTAATATTGGGCATGTTGGGCCTGAAATGGGCACGTTGGGCCTGAAATGGAAACATTTCAGACCAACGTTGGGCCTGAAATGGAACCAGTTCAGGCCCACGTTGGGCCTAAAATGGTTCCATTTCAGGCCCAATGACCCTAAAAGGCCTAATGTGTTAAAACCCACTGATTGACCTAGAGAGCTCCGATTGTAAAAATTTCAGTTCCTGTGGATTTCTGAGGTTACAAGGAGTTCAAATTTGCTATCCATTATCTATTTGGACTTTTCCGAGGTGTTAAAATGTAATAATGAAGAACCGAGAAGAAATCACACATTAATCCTTTTAGGGTCATTGGGCCTGAAATGGTTGCCAAAATCCTACTACCTCGCGGTGCTGCGGATGCCTGAGGTGAGTATGCTTGGTCATAGTGTTGCGGATGCCTGACCAGGAGATGCCAAAACTCTACTACCTCATGGTGCTGCGGATGCCCGAGGTGAGTAGGCCTGGTCGCGGTGCTGTGGATGCTCAACCAGGAGCTGTCAAAACCCTATTACCTCGCAGTGCTGCGGATGTCCGAGGTGAGTAGTCCTGGTCGTGGTGCTGCGGATGCCTGACCAGGAGCTGCCGAAACCCTACTATCTCACGGTACTTCGAAAGCCCGAGGTGAGTAGGCCTAGTCGTGGTGCTGTGGATGCCCGACCAGGAGCTGCCAAAACCCTACTACCTCGCGGTGTTGCGGATGCCCGAGGTGAGTAGGCCTGGTCGTAGTACTGCGGATGCCCGACCAGGAGGAGCATAAAGCCCGAGATTTTTAGGCTTGGTCATGGTGAAAGGACCACGAGGCAAAGAAGATAAATGCATTCCGTTTCTTTACTAAAATCACGCTTCGATTACATACAAATAGAGAATACAACCATTAGATTCGACAAGGAAGACATTTCATTCAATTCAGGATTCGGAGTACATCTCCTAAAATACAGAAGATAGTTGCAAACATGAAATAGAAAGTCCAAATCGCATACATCAACTCAGTTTACATGAGATAATAGCAGAAAGCGTATTTCATTCAAATGGGATTATTACACTTGAAGTACATTTGGAAGCAAAGGTAAAGTGTATACTACAAAAGAAAGATTATAACTCTTTCTCCTCGGGTGACAGCTCGTCCCAATCTTTGCCGACGTTGGGAGAACCGAGGTCAGTATTCGTCCCCAACACACCCTCTCGCTAGAGTTGCTGGATTTCTCCGTGGATAGAGGGGCCCAAGTAACGGCTGCAGGTAGTCATATTATGGACCTCTTGGATAATACAAGAATTTATCCAGAGCCATATGAACTCACAAAGAATATTGTCAAATGATGAGGAGGAGTTTGCTATGCTCTCTGATGAAACAGATGATACCGGTTCAGAAGGAAGAATTGATGAGGGCATAGTGGGCCGAAGTGTTATACGGTTCGCTGACGACTCTGAGAGCACTTGACTTAATCTTCGAAGAAGTAGTTTCGTACCACTCTAGGCAGCAAACCCCCTCGCTCTCCATTTTATCCTCCCTGCTTTGGCCTTTTCCCCCCTTCTTGCCCATGAATTCCAACTAAGGGAAGGGAAGAAGATGGAAGCGGAGGAGTGTTTCCGTCTTCTCTATTTATAGGGAAGAGGCCGCCCTCCTACGACAATAGGAGCGTTGGACGTGTGCAATGGTGGAAATCCACCCCGAGGCGTCGCCCCTTTTTCGGAGTTGCCATTTGGTATGGCTAGTGATGCCTCGGAACTCACAGAACTTTTTTGGAATAATCCAAGGGATCGCATTGAGCCGGATGATGAAGGTACTGATTCCTTGGACCCAGCCAGCCGCTAAGAGAGAGGAAATGATAATATGGGTCACGTAGATACGTAGTTTCTGGCCATGCGGTCGAGTTCCCGAGATCACCTCGAGTGACAGATCCCCGAGGTCAAGTCGTGATTCGGTCTCACAAGACCACCTCGGGAGGCAAACTCCCGAGGTCATGTCAGGCCTCAAGCTCCCGAGACCATCTTGGAGGGATGTCAGGGAATAGGCCTCTACTTGGCCCGAGCTGTTCCCCATGGAGAAGAACTTTCCTTGGCCCCGTCCTCTTCTCGTGGCCCTCTCCTCGTGGTCGCCGAGCTAGACGTTGCCTCCCTGGTGCTATGACAGCTTGTTCTTGCACTGGAGTTAACACAACACGAGCTCGGAAGGTAGAAACCTGTCATTCAATTCCGAATATATCTTCACAAGGGGCCACAGAATAAAAGAAAACGAGGCAAAAGACACGCATGTCAGATAGGGATATCCTATAGTTCCTTCTCTTTGGGCGAGAGCTCATCCCAAACCTAGCCAACACTCATAAAGCTCAGGTCTATGCCTGGCTTCAGCAATTGGGGCTTTTGGAGTTGCTGGATAGTACCGTTAAAGCCCTATTTCAGGCGCTTTAGGACCTGTCCAGCTAAATTGTCACCAAATTCATCGGACTGTAGAAACCTGGCCTTGAGCTTTGCCTCGGTCTCTCTCGGTTGGGATGCCTCGTCAGCCTTGTAGCATTGCAGTTCAGCCTTGACTTCATCCTTAGCAGTCTTCAACTGGGCCACCTCAGAGGACATCTGATCTCTATCTTCTAAGGCTTCCTTGAGGCTCTCTGAGGTGACCAAGATTTCTGAATTGGCCTGGGCAACGCCCTCCTGAAGGTTGGACATGTGATCAGTCGTTACCTTTATTACTGATTCTTTCTGGGCTAGTTGATACGCCTGTTCTTGTATCCTACCATTCAAGGCCCCCGTTGAAGACTCCAGAAGCTGGACATCCCGGGACAATTTCTGCTCCCTGGCCTAGAGTTGCTCTCGCTCCTGGGCCAGGTTGCGCAGGTCATCCGAAAGGGCAATAACCCTCTCGGACAAAAGGCACTCCCGATGGCGAGAGCTATGCAGGACGGATTCTGAGGCTAGCAGGGTGTCCATGTAGTACTCCACTTTAGCCCTGAGGGCTCTGCTGACCTCCGCCTGCATGAGGCCCCCCTACGGGCACAATAGACCTCTGCCGCTGAGGTGGCTACTTTGCGGATCAGAGGATCAATCTCTCGCCCAGAATACAACTGCCGACCCGTGGAGAGGTAGTCGTAAGCGGCCTGCAACAGAGAATAAGGGTTAGAAAACATAAGCAAGAATCACAAGAAAAAACAAGTACCTTTACCTTCAGGAGGAACTCATGCAGGCTGGTCAAGGGACCAGCCGAGACACTCAAGGCCCTTCCTCTTAGGTCACCCCAACTCCTCGGCACGTTGTCCTAACTCTGGGAGGAGGATGCATCTCTGGAGCGGGGGATGAGCGGCTGGCAGGTGCCTCTGGGGGCACCATAGAGGGGCCCGAGACGTCCTCCTCAAAGTTGGACGCTCCCTTGGAGACACGACCCTCGGCAAAGCCTTCCTTTAGTTGCACCAGTTGGGGCTTCCTAGAAGCCGCCTCCTCCGCCGCTTGGAGTTTCCGGCGCAGGCGGTCAAGTAGTAGTTGGGGCTCTACTAGTACTGCTTGCTTACCTTTTGAGGTGTTGGAGGAGCTGTCTGGAGTGAGGGTGGCGCTCTGATGCCCCGTCTCTGGAATGGTCGTCTATTTGAGGCGCTTGGTCAGGGGCATCGTGTCCTCCTCCTAGGGGACAGGCAAGTCCTCCTCCTCAGGGATAGGGGGGAGCTTGGGAGGTACAAAGCTCCTCAGCCTCCTCTGTATTGCCAACCGCTTATCGGGTCGTTTCCTCCTCAGCTTCCTGGCTGCCTTATCCGTTGGAGGCCCGGTCTGGGATGCCGACCCTCCTTCGTTCCACCCCGTCTCGATGAGGGCGAGAGAGAGGTCGGCTCCATGGGTATTAGACAGCTCTGGGGTCCCCTCGTCATCAGGTCGCTTATTCGCTCCTTGTGCGTCGGGCTGCTACGACATCCCTTGGTCGCCAGGCTGCTCCATTGCCTCCTCCGGAGTCTTAGCTGTCTCGACCACCGAGGTAGGGGGAACTGGAGGAGGGGCCAGGGCTTGTTCATTGGCCTACTCCCATTTGAGGAGCCGGTTCATCGCCCGGGATAGCATGAGGTCCTCTGCAATGCACAAGCAACAAAATATCAGTTAGAATTAACAGACATCTGTAAAAAGATAAGCTTACCGAGGCTAGGGCTTATGCTAGTAACTTTAGGGCTGAGTTCTGCTCGGTACATGAGTTCATCACTCTGCATCAGACCGGGGTCGCTAAACTGCATGCTGGACAGGATGCTCCTAGCCCGTTGATAGCCCAAATCCTGTTGGAAGTCTCCTAGCTCCAGGGGGTTGGTAGGCTTTCCTTCCAGCGAATGGGGCTGAAACGGTGTTGAGGAAGTTGGATGAAGAAGAAACGTTCCTTCTATCCCTTATGGGAGGAGGGAAGACCCCTTATGAACCTATGGTTGGGGCGACCTATAAAACTGAAGGGCCCCCTGGACGCTTGTGTGGGGAGGAAAAAGAAGTGGAAAAAGCGCCGCGGGGGGGGGGGTCAAAGGAATGTCAAAAAGCTTGAAGAGGATAAATGCTTCGCCCATCTGGATGAAAGCATTGGGAGCCATCTGATGCAGGGGTATTAGAGCTGTCAATTTGGGTTGGGACCGTCGGATAATTGGCCCGCCCCGCCAATCAATTTAAGCGGGTTGGGTTAGAATTTAAGCAACCCAAGCCCGTCGCGGGCCAACCCGCCTAGGCTTGCGACCCGCATGGGTCGGCTTGCGACCCGCATGGGTCGGCCCGCGACGGGCTTGGGTTGGCCCGTTGGTTGAGAATCACATGTTAATTAAGTTTTATGACAATTTATTATATTTCTTTGTTATTATTTTGAAATAAAAAAATAATATTTTTCATCATATAAGTACTCGTTTGTATCCATTTATATTTAAAAAATATATTTCTTAATATATTTGATTGATGAAATCTAAATATATGATTTTTTTTTAATTTTTTAAAAATATTTTGATGGGCCCGCGGTTGGCCCGCCTAACTCACGACCCCCCTTGGATTGGGTTGGGTTGGGGATTTTCCAACCCGCCTAGATGACGGGTCGACTCGACCAGCCCCGCCAAATGGTCGACCCACCATGGGCCGACCCACCCCGCCATGGGTTGGCCCGTTTGACAACTCTAAGGGGTATGTTAAAGTAGGAAGAGATACTCATAAAAAAAGTGGAAGAGGAAAGCGAAGCCTTAATTCCACCTGTCCCAAGAAGAAAGTGAAAAACCTTAGGGGAGACTCTACGGAAGATTGATCCACCCTAGGTACCTCTACCTCCAGTTACGCCGGAATGTTGTATGAGTCACAAGCAGCTCGGAGGGTTTCTGACCTAACCCTAGAGGAAGAGGATTCATACCACTACGGTTGGTAATCCTTCTCCAAAATCTCCTTCCTATCTTGGTCTTTTTCCCCTTCCTTACCCATGGCTTCTAAGGAGAGAAGGGGAGGAAACTGAAACAGGGAGGGAACTTACGCGTGAGGAAGAAGCCTTAGTGAAGGAAGACGATAGTAGACGAGGGCGAAGTGCACAAGTTCTACTAATTGACGATACCGGAAGGCAGACGAACGTTTTTGCCTCCTCTTTTTTATAGAGAAGAAGCTGCCCTTGTGTAGACAATGGGGGCATGACACGTGGACAGTGATGGATGCCAATCTCGAGGCATCACTGCATTCAAGGCTACCGTTTGATATGGCCCTGCGACGCGTATCAGCAGGAGATCGCGAAGTAAGAAGTTTGAACACGTGGTAGAGCCGCATTCGTGGAGGTATTTTGTCGCCATTAAGAGACCCCATGCGCTTTTAATGGGTGATAGACAACTATCATTGCTATGCCTTGAAATCCGTAGAGCCTTTTGGACTAATTCAAAAGGATTGTCTCGGGCTAGGGGACGAATCTTTCGATTCCTCGGACCCGACAAGCCGCCAATGGAGAAGTAATGGATATATGGACCCACAGATTAGTAGCTTCCCTTCGTTGCACCACTAGTCTAATCAGTCAGCCACACTTCATTTGATTAGACTTAAAGAGAGGGACTTGTGATGGGGTTGATCATCTAGGGATTTGCACGTGGCACGAGGAAGCTACATGTCTGGGTCCACTGAACCCGACCGCCGAGGTCGGACTCTCGAGACCACCTCGGGAGGTCGCCCGCCCGAGATCATGTTGGGTTGTAGTCTCTCGAGATCACCTCAGGAGGATAGGTGCCCGAGGTCATACCAATCCTTAGTTCCCGAGACCACCTCAGGAGGGTAGATCCCCGAGACCACCTCGGGGTGATAGACATCCGAGGTTAGGCTCGGCCAGAAGATCCCGAGGCCACCTCGGGAAGACAAACCCCCGAGTCCATTCTGGGAGGGGAGATCCCGAGACCAACTCGGGAGAGCGAAACCTAAAGATCAATACATCAGATAGACCGATTTCAAGTAACCGTTCCCCTTTCCATATTAGGAAAGTCGTCGAATATATATTGTCCGATATATGCGACAATTAAGACCTTAATAATCGCTGCGACCGTTATCTAAAGGTTATCATGTAACCGACGATCACGGAACGTGGAGAAAAACGTGGAGACACGTGTGACCAAACCCTCAAGTATATAAAGTGCTTCGGTACCCATGTAAGGGGGGTACACTCTCTAAACTCATACAATTTTACACTCCTCGTGGTTCTCTTGCAAGCTATCAAAGTTCTAACTTGAGCGTTGGAGTGGGCTCCGTCGGAAAACCTCCGGTGTGTTCCCATTAACGCTCGTGTTAATATCGCAGGGCGCGATCTACTTCTCTTTGTCATCATCCTTGTGGGTTGCACTCTGGTGACTCGTCATCCGCGTCGATTCCTTCCGGAACAATAATCTTTATCAAAAGCTTCAATTACCTTCAAACCCAAGATGTTCTTCAGTCGACTAACAAAAAAACTTTGAGTTGATTACCCTTCACAAGGGTTGACTTTCAAATCTAGCAACCTAAGTCTAAGTCGACTAAACTCAAAGTCTTGCGAACTGTCTTGATAGACAATCTAACTCCTAAATGGCCAATTCAACTAATAATATTGAAATACAAATAACTGTCTTGATACTCTTCTACACTGGTCTAAGTGGAAGCTATCATTCAATCCTTACATTAGTAAACCATAAATAATTAAACTCAAATATACATATATAACAACATTTGGTCTTCATTATATTGATTCCATGATCGGCAAGCTTAAATTATCATCGAGGTAAACAATCCACATAACTCCATATTCATATTGGCTGTTAATCACCTATCAAACTTAATCAACTTTCCGACAATCTCCTCGGTTAACATGATCAAACTTAACGCACTTACCAAGAAAACACCTACTTAAACCTTAGTTAAATATAAAAAATACTCTAATGGTCAGGACGATCATCAGGGTGCCCTCGTAATTAGACTAAAAAAACACTGATAATAGCTCTAGATTATCTGCCTTTGCCTTGCATACTGAACCCTAATACAATTGGAACTTAAATTTGACGGTGTCATGATTTGACTTCAAACTATGAATTACTTATGTGAGAAGGGTATTGACTGACATTAGCATATTTTCACTAATTCCAAGGTGATTTGGAGTGGGAAGGAACTTAATTATTTAAAAAAATTATACAAACAGTCATACATAACAAAAGTGTGAACATGCATGATTTTTTTAAAATTTGGCCCGTGTTCGTGAGATTATCATATCTAAAATTAATCGATGCAATAAATTAAGAGTTAATTGGTGAAAATTTTTTAAAATAAAATTAACTTTTACATACAGTTCCCACATCATAAAACTTTTGCATGTACATACTCCCTGATGTAATTGACAAGATGATTTTATATGTTATTTTTTTATTACTATAAAATAATAAAAATTCACTATATATTATAAAGATTTAAGTATAAATTATTTGATATTAAGTATTAATTTAAGAAATTTGAATATAAAGTTTGGGTAGCCCCTCCATCATGATCTTGATGCGGTAGCCCTTTCATCATGATTTGATACAACTTCACGTACTCAAATTTCTAAATTTTATATTAAAATTTATTCAAATAATACTCAATATAAACCAATTCATATTTAACTTTTATAATGTATATTAAAAATTTTACTGCATACTAAAACATTGTATACTCAATTTTTTTTTAAAATAATACTTAAATTTTTTAAATTAATACTTAATCTAAATAATTTATACTTAAATCTTTACGATATATATTAAATTTTTAATATTTTATACTAATAAAAAAATAACATTCAAAATTATATTGCCAATCTCATCAGGAAATGCTTTGTGAGATAAGGACTATATGCAAAAGTAAATTTTATATTAGGGAGTTTTCACCGATTTTTTCATAAACCAAATACCCCATTTATTATTTTATTTTTAAGTATGAATATGCAAAGGTAGAGTGAAAGAACAAGGCAACAAAGGATCACTGAGCGCACGCACGCACGCACGCACGTTCGTTCTGCGAAGCCTGTCAGATTTCTTCATCAACTCCAATATTGATACCAAATTATTCAAACACCCTTCATTAACTTGGTTAAATCTACAGCTGAATCAAAAGGTCGAAATGATCCTTCACTAATTACCATAAACAAGCTGGAAAGAAACAGAGAACGTAACTAATTGGCAGCCACATTGCCGCCGACCATCATCTGCCGGACGGCGGTGGCGTACTCGAGCAGCTTGTCGATCGGAGGGATCGTCTCCTTGACCTCCCTCTGCTCCTCGAAATCCCTGAGCCAGGCGTGGAAGCGCGGGAACGCCTCGGGATCCACCAGCTTCACTTCCATCACCTCCTCGAAGACGGCGAGCCAGTATGAGCCGCAGCCGAGGACGACGTCGAGGAGCCCGATCTCGTCGCCGCCGAAGAACCTCCTCCCTTCGAACGCGCCGCCTCCGCCGAGCTCTCTCTCCAGCAGCTTCAGGTTCCGGTGCACCTGTTCGACGGCGGCCTTCATTCCGTCCCCCGGGCAGGAGGAGAAGACGGCGGCGACGGAGGGGGCGAGCTTGTCGTCGGCGAAGTGGGACCAAAACCGGGCGGCGGCGCGGTCGCAGGGGTCGGAGGGGAGGAGAAGGCGCCCGCGGGGCCACGTCTCGTCGAGGTACTGGAGGATGACGACGGAGTGGAGGAGGGCACGGCCGCGGTGGAGGAGGACGGGGAGGCTCCCGTAGAGGGGGTTGTGGAGGAGGACGGCGGGGGAAGGGCGGAGGGGGTCTTCTTCCTGGTAGTCGAAGGGCAACCCCTTGAGCTTGAGGGCGAGCTGGACGCGGTGGGTGTGGGAGTCAGCCCAGGAGCCGAGCAGCTCGAGATCAGAGGCGCCGGCTAGAGGTTGCTGATCCATGAACGACGATGGAGATGGAGCCGGTGACTCTTCCCCCACCCTTCTTTATAATACGTAGTCAAAACCCTGATCTTCGGCTCTGGGATGGCATGTGGGGCGAGTCAGGTGGTGGAGCAGGGCGTTGTCAGTGAGGGCATGCGAGAGAGAGAGCGAGAGAGAGTCCAATCCATTCAAGTGCGTGTTCTGTGGTAATGAGGAGGCCCGTGTGTCTGTACTCGGGCCCGAATAAAGACAGTAAGGGGTTGCATCGTGACGTCATCATCATGCGCCTCCTCATTGAAAGTCAACTTGAATTCTAAGCCCGCACGGCGTTCAGGCGCTTTTAGGGTTTAGCCAGGTTAGGGGAGAGGGGGAGGGGGAGCGGGGGAGGAGGAATGAACAAGAGAATCCGAAGCAATCTAGCAAATTAATGTGGCGGGGCCGGAAAGTTGTATGTGATCATGTAACATGAGACACATTCCTTAGGATGTGTCGGTAGCAACTTACCTGTAAAGGATTATGGCCTAAATAAATTATATATATATATATATATATTAAAAAATAGGTGTTAATTTCTACCACTTGATTATGGTTAAATTATGTTAATTTAAAATATAATAAGTATTATGAAATCCCATCATTTAATTTGTTTATTAAAATTTTATTTTATATTAAACAAGTTATCACTTAGATAAGGAAAATCAAAATGATATAACATCACTCTGGTAGAAGCTAACAACTAGTTTCTGCATTGCACTGTTGTAGAAGCAAACATGCTAGCTTTTGTTATAGGTGGAATCCGTACCTCTAAGATTTTGATGTTTATTTAACAATATATATAATGGAGTATAGTTAGATCACGATTATTTGGATAAATAGCAAGGGTGAAAAGTCTTAAAGGAGTGAACTCTTAACCAGGGAAAATTTTTGAGAAGTGAATCCTATATAGTAAGAAGTCTTAGAAGAGTGAACTCTAAGCAAGGAAAAACCTTGGGTAGTGAACCTTAAGTAATGAGAATTTTTAGAGAAGTGAATTCTAAGCAAGGAAAAAATCTAGGGGAATGGACCGTATGTAGTGAGAAGTCTTGGAGGAGTGAACTCCAAGCAGTGTAACTGAAAGGTTTCCGATCAACCGCGGGCAGTCGATCGGACAAGCAAATCTTAAATGTTGTTAACATTATTTTACTTTACTATTATATATCTATCGTGCTAATCTAGTGTTGTAGGAAAGTTTTCGTATATCAGATTGATCAGATACTAAGTAGAATCAGAGAAAGTCCAAATAAGTCAGGAGGACTAGGATATTTAATGAGTAAGTTAAGGTAAACTCCTGGAGTAGAGTTGTGAGATTGCGTCCCAGTCGGGACAAACCTTAGGCGTTGATCCATCTGAAGAAACCAACGAAAGTTTCTAAGTCGAGATTTGACTGTTCTACCTTATTCATGCAACTATCTATCTAACTTTGTTTTGCAAGGCCATATGACCCCTTGAATTTCAAAGTATCATAAATTTTAACTCAAAATTCGGAATCAGATTTTATCAACGGTTGCACATGTAAGAATTTAGAGATCTACAATTCAGATATCTACTGATCCGGTCGCGGAGCGAGGTGAAAGTCCCAAGGGCCAGATGGTTACCTGAGTGTCGCGAGCTGCTGACCTGGCGCCGACCTGTAAGACAGTGACCGTTAGCCAACCCGCTAGAGAATTTCCCCGGTCAGGCCCTCCGGCGGTCAAGTCAGTGTTGATGCAGTTTGACCCGATTGTTGTTTTGGTGTTGACAACGATTTAAGTTTGGTTGAATGAATTCGGATTAAATCCAGGTGGATCGGGAGATCGCACGCTGGCATGGGAAAAGTCCTAGTGGGACTAGGCATACCTAGTGGGACTAGGTGAAGTGGAAAAGACCTAGTGGGACTAGGCACACCTAGTGGAACTAGGTGAAACCCTGGTGAGTGAAGCCAGGTCCTAGTTTGGGAAGCTAGGTTGGATGAAATCCTGGTGAGTGAAGTCAGGTCCTAGCTTGAGAAGCTAGGTTGAATGAAATCCCGATGAGTGAAACTGGGCATGGAGTCTTGGTCCGGAGGGCTGAGCACGAGTCAGAGAAGGCTGGGAGACCGTTCTCTTGACTTAGAGTGGAATTGGTTTTGGCTAGATCGGTCTGGTGATCGATCAGGAAAGTTGGCACGAATTTCCTTCGTGGATCGGTCAGGTGACCGATCTAGAGAAGTCTGATCAGTCTGGTGACCGATCAGGGAGCGAACAGAGACGTTGTTTGACTTCTGTTCTGCTCCTGATCAGTCTGGTGACCGATCAGGGAGAGAACAGAAGCTTTTTGTGTTCGGCTCCTGATCAGTCTAGTGACCGATCAGGGAGACCTTCAGGTCGTTTTGGTGAATGATCAAATGTCGCGAGTTTCTCCTTATAACCGATCAGGCTTCAACCTGATCGGTCAGGAAGTGTCTTGATCGGTCCCCAGACCGATCAGGCCATAACCTAATCGGTCTGGTGACCGATCAGTGGGTTTTGGCTGCAAAGCTGGAAAAACACTCTACAAAGGGGTGGATCGGTCTGGTGACCGATCCACGACCTGGGATCGATCTGGTGATCGATCATGAGAAGTCGCGATTTCGGGTTTCTCACTTAGGACTGATCAGGCTGGAGCCTGATCGGACTGGGCCTATCCTGATCAGTCTGGTGACCGATCAGGGTTCACTCTGATCGATCCGGTGACCGATCAGTAGCTGATCACTTTAATTCAAATCGCTGTCAGACGCTCTGACCGCTTCTGTTTTCTCTACGTTTCCATGATACACTGCTGATATTGTTTGATACCCATTTGCTAAGCCTCTGATCAGTGTGCAAGTTAGACAGGAAGGATTCAAACACTCAAGGAGAGTCAACTGATGTCTTTTGCTGCATTATGTTTGGCAGTTTCCATCGCAGGTTACAACGGGCGCTGCTGGCAACGGCTGGAAGCTAAACTGGGGCTGACTGGGGCTCGGCTGAGGACAGCTCAGGGAGTCCAGGAGAGGTCAGGGTAGCTGGGCAGTTGCAGATGAGCAGCTGGGAGCTGTAGAGGAGCGTCTGTGACCTGACGTTGGCAACTGGGTTAAGTGTTGGCTGGCGATGAAGAGAAAGACAGTTCTCGGTTGCAGCAACACTTGATCCATCCTTGTGCAAACATTGTGAATCACTTGAGCGACAACTTTCATCATACTCTTGAGCAAATACTCTAATACGTGAGCACTTGGAAGAGACAAGGAGCTTGGCGAGTCCATCAACAAGCAGACATGAAGAGCTGGGAGTTCTTGCATGAGGTTTGTGCTGGGTGGAGCATGGTGTAGAGCTCTTGTGTTCTTTCTGTCCTAATGCTCAGTAAGCCTCCTTGTTTCATTGTTCTTAAGTTCATTACTCTATTGAAACTGCTGTGGAGAGGTTTCTCCACCGAGAAGGAGGTTCCATTTGATATCCGGATTTTCCGGGACATGATCTGCCGACGATCAAGGGATCGCCCACCTCATGGGCACGCCAAGGAGTAGGGGCAAGTTATCCCCGAACCTTGTAAATGATCCTTGTTAGCGTTTTGGTTTGTGTTTTATTTCTGCATTTATACTTGTATTATTTTCTTCCGCTGCTGTTGCTAACCCTAAGTGCAGAAGTTTTAAAAGATCAAAGAATTTGTGTCTGGCTACATTCACCCCCCCTCTCTAGCCATCCAAGCACCAACAGTCAGTATCCGCAAGGAATATATGGAAGCAGCAGGAATAATAGTAGAGGAGCGTGTGATTGCGCATACCTGTGGAATGAGGAAGGGAGGGGCTTATATAGCCGGGGGAGCTGACAACCCCTGTCTGTGTCAATGAGACAGGGGAATGGTGCTTGTCAGCTTGCGGAGAGCACCGGAAGGTACCTCGGCATGGCGCGGGGTGCTCGGATAGTACAACTAGGGCTGCAAATGAGTCGAGCCGAGCCGAGCCAAAGGTCGGCTCGAGCTCGAGCTCGAGAAAACCAAAGGAGCTCGGCTCGAGCTCGAGCTCGATCGAGCTAGTAAAATCGAGCTCGAGCTCGGCTCGAGTCGAGCTCGAGCCGAGCTCGAGCCAAATTCGAGCCGAAAAATCTAATAAAAATGGGGTAAGGTCATGATTCGAACTTGCAACCTCTGCTACATGAGAACCTCCACCGAAACCTTCTAACCACAAATACCTCATCAAGTTCTTATTTATTTATGGAAAACAATGTCATCAAGCCTGGGATAGATCCCAGGCTTGGCTCGATATGGCTCGACGAGCCATCGAGCAAGCTTTGAATTGGCTCGGGCTCGGCTCGAATTGTAAACGAGCCAGCTCGAGCTCGGCTCGAGCTCGGTCAACTCCGAGCTCGAGTCGAGTTTTGACCGAGCGGCTCGCGAGCGGCTCACGAGCGGCTCGACTCATTTACACCCCTAAGTACAACCGTACCTAGTCAGTGGGATATCCGCGATGTATGTTATGATTGGGTAAGGCGGGCACTATCCCTGACATCATGGTTGTCCCCGGGGTGTCCTGATGTAGGGGCGGCGTAAGGAAAGACTAGTTCGGAGACCGATGGATGACCGGCGGGTCCGAGTGGTACAGCCCGGGTCGGGTGCAGTATAGCCGAGTGATACAGGGTACGCCATGAGTCGGAGGTTGGCCGAACTATATCTGCTTTGCCATCTCTCGGGTCTACTGGTTGTCAGATCTACGGGGTGCTGAGGACTGACCTTCCCGACCTAGCCCTGGGTCGGGAACTTGGACTCGGTAGTCGAGTCAGGAGGTGCCCGGGATCGACCTGCCCGATCTCCCCCAGGGTCGGTCTGTCAGTGGTTCAGGAGGGTCCCTAGCTCGGGAATTCCCCGGGTGAGGTCTTCGTGGGCCCCTTTACTGGGCCTTCATGGCGCCAGGCTGGCTGGCATAGCTGGCCAAGCTATCCGTAAGCTGGGCTGGGATCATAAGCATCCTCCTTGAGTCTAGTCGAAGGAGGCGTTGAGTCCGACTAACTGGAATATTACCTTTTAGAACAAGCCTGGCGCGCCCAAGTGGCCTGTCTTTTACCTGTCGACCTCGGTGGCTGCCAGTACGCGTGTTGTCCGACCGGTCAATCCAGTCACTGTTGGTGCAGTTTGCACTAACGGTTAAACTCGGGTTTTGATGTATGACAAAGTGGTTAAAGTTAGGGTTGTTAGTGTTTAACCCCTTTACTAAGTGTGCAGGGTTGAAAGACTTAGGACCAGACACCAGGCTGAAGTCCAGGATGGTTGAGTCCTGGCGGGAAGTCCAGTTGGGTCCGCGGGACCTGACAACTGGCTGAAGACCAAGTTGGTTGAGACTTGGCAGGAAGACCAAGGTGGTTGAGCCTTGGCAGGAAGTCCTGGTGGGTCAAGAAGTCAAGTAGAGCTGCACAAGGTAAGTGAGGTAAGTCACTGGAGGAGCGAACCAGTGAGGACGCGTTCCCCTTGAGGGAACATTAGGCGTCGGTTCGACCTAGGGCTCCATTTTGGAGACCCAAAGTCAGAACCAAGACAGCCAAGGCTGTGTAAATTAACTTATTAATTGCTGTTTTGGACTAACCCTGGATGCAGGACCGAAGGACTGTGTTTCTGCAGCTCAGAGAGCCTCAAAGGAGTGAGGCAGTAACTGAGCAGGGCGCCCCGGATGTTTCGGGCGCCCCAGAGTCAACCCAAAGTCAGCAGAGCAAGTAAACGCCCCGACAGCAGCACATTTGGGGGCGCCCCGGATGTTTCGGGCGCCCCGCGCGCGTCGGGCGCCCCGCGTGTCGCGGGCGCCCACTGTGCCACGCAGAATCAGCTGCCGAAGCTCGCCCTCGCGAAGCCAACGAGATGAGGTTTTGACCGGTCAAGGGAGGCGCCCCGAGCGCTTCGGGCGCCCCAGTCAAGGCTGATCCCGAAGATAAAGAGATCAAATGCTTGACCGAGAGGGCTGCGGATCGGCAGCCATGCAGGGGGGCGCCCCGGACGTTCCGGGCGCCCCCAGGGCTATAAATAGAGCCCTCGACCAAGGCTGGTGATACAACACTTCTTCCAAAGTCTCCAAGTTCTTCTACGCTCGCTCCTTGCTCCGGAAACGCTTCACTTCGAGCCGACGACGTCCTGCTGCCCCGAAAGAGTCGACCTACTCCGGACGTCGGTAAAAAGATAATTTTTTAATAAATATTTTATTGCATTTAATTGCTTGAAAGTGTGGGGTTGTCACACTTTCAATTCCTCTGTACTCGCTTACTCTATCGGTGCTTACCGGTAGAGAATACTAGTGGATTGCCCAACGGAAAGGTCCGAGGGACCTGGGCCTTCGAGTAGGAGTCGACGAAGGCTCCGAACGAAGTAAAACTCGTCTGTGTTAGTGTGTTTGTTTTTCGTTTCTTTCGTTTCCGCTGTGCACGCTTTTTAAAGCGCCTTGATTTTTGAAAAGCGCACGTGATTCACCCCCCCTCTCACGTGCATCGATCCTACAAGTGGTATCAGAGCAAGGTTCGCTCTGTATCGGTGCAACCACCATAAGAGCCGGGGGAAATCCATTTTTTCGATTTTTGGTTTTTCGCTACACATAATATTAGGTATTGTTGCCTAGATTTGGATTAGTTCTCCGTTCGTTTGATTTTACTCGAATTTGGTGCAACACCATTTCGAGTCGCTCTCTTCTCCTCTTCCTACCACACTACTAATCCAAGACCTAGTCTTGGGACAAGTTTTTGTGTGGTCTATTTCAGATGGCCCAAGGTGAAGGCTATAGTACTGCTCGCCCTCCCCTCTTTAATGGGGAAGACTTTCCCTACTGGAAGAGAAGGATGGAGGTTTATCTGAAGACCGACATGGATCAGTGGTTTGCAGTTCAAACAGGCTACACACCGCCAATGGATGAGGGAAATAATGCTCCACTGAGACCCGACAGATGGAACTCGGAGATGAAGAAAAAGGCTCAGACCGAGTTCAAAGCTCAGAACACCCTCCAGTGCGGACTTACCAAAGAGGAGCTAAACAGAATTGGACCAACCGACTCGGCGAAGGAGCTATGGGACAAATTAACAGAATTACATGAAGGCACTTCTGATGCAAAGGTAACAAAGAGAGATCTATTATTGAATAAATTATTTAACATCAAAATGCAGGAAGGAGAATCAGCAAGTCAACTCCACGCCCGGATTAAGAACATATTGAATGGACTCCACATGATCGGGCACAAACAGGAGAACCGGGACATCATAAGGTACGCGTTAAATGCGTTCCCTAGAAACTCACTATGGGCATCTATTATAGATGCCTATAAAATTTCTAGGAACCTTTCAAAAATAAATCTGGATGAACTATTTTGTGAATTAGAGCTGCATGAGCAAACTAACGCCAAGGTCGAGAAAGGGCTAGCTTTATTTGCAGGTTCACCAAAGGAAGCCAAATCAAAGAGAAAAGTCCAAGAAGAACCTGAAGATGAGTCAGGCTCTGATGAAGAAGAACAACTGGTGAACTTGGTAAGAAAAATGTTCACCAGAAGGAAGAACAAATTTTCAAAGAAAGATATTCAAAAGGTAATGAAGCCCTACAGCACTGAAGGTAAAAGCAAAATGATCTGCTTCGGCTGTAACAGAAAAGGGCACTTCAAACATGAATGCCCTTACAAGAAAGAGGACCAACCCACTAAGAACAAAAAGAAGAAGGCTCTTCAAGCCACGTGGGATGAAAGCTCGGACGATTCCGACAATGAACAACCGAAGAACGCAAGCTACCTCGCACTGATGGCAACCGGACCAGAATCGGACTCGGATCAAGACGAGGATTCCGAATACGAGTCGAGCCAAGAGATCGGACTATTTTCAGACGGCTCTACTAAGGTATATTTAGATTCAGTAAATGAAAAGTTCTTTAAAATTATTTCTGTCTTGAATAAAAAATTGCTTGCATCTGAATCTAGAAATGACCAGCTCCTTAAGGAAAATCAAGACCTTAAGGAGCAATTAATTAATACCAGAACATTAACTGAATAAACTCAAAATCAAAAATTAATTGAGCTTGAAACTGAAAACTCAACCCTAAAGGGTGAAGTCCTAAAACTTAAGGATCTACTAGCAACTTTCACAACCCGATCCAAGAACCTTGACCTTATTCTTGGATCACAAAAGGGCATGTACAACAAATCTGGGATAGGATATAAATCAAGATCGAACCAAAGATCCTTTATCTCCTTTATCCACCCCCGCAAAAATCAACGAAAAGCGTGGGTCCCGAAAGCTTATCTAACAAAGCAAGTAGGTCAGAATCAATTTTATGTCCCAAAAAGGGACATCCATTACATTGACCCTAGACACCCAGTCTACAATTTAGGGGGAGGCTCCAAACTAGTTGGCACCTTAAAATCAGCCTCTGCCCAGGTGGGCACTTAGGATTAGCTTCAAAGTTAATTTGAATCTTGTACTATTTAGTACCAAGGTTTTCAATGAGTAAGTTAAAAGTTCAACTTCTTTAAGCGGCTTTGCCTAGAAAATGGTTGTTGCTCCAATAAGGCTTCGGCCAAAGAAGGCCACTGTGCCTCGCCATGGCCTGGAAGCCAATTATTGAAGTGTACTTTTAAATTACTACTTGTTAAACTTGGATCTAACACAAGGGTCAAGTTAACTTTTCTAATCAAACTCAAAATCATCTCACAAAATCATAGGACTCCCTTGATTGATAACTTAGACCGAGTGAGATGAATAAGGATAACCAAATTTAAATTATTGATTGATAATTCAAATTCAAAAATTAAAATTCAAATTAAAATTCAAAAATTAAAATTAAAATTCAAATTCAAATTCAAATTCAAAAATTAAATTCAAAAAAAAATTCAAATTCATTAAAATTAAATTCAAATTCAAATTAAATCAACATTCAAAAATTCAAATTCAAAA